>JAXQQM020081123.1:0-17502 GCA_034641835.2 Pinus albicaulis
ACCAGACTCGTGGGACGGTCTGGTTATTGCAATAGGTAGCAATACAACTACCTTGAATTTTGATGACATTGTCTCAGCCTTGCTGTCGGAGGAAATGAGACGGAGAAATATGGAGGGTCAGAATGGAGATGCCTTATCTGTACGAGGAAGGTTCCAGAACAGAAACAAGAATAAGGTTTCGAGTGGGAGATCTAAATCTAGAGAGAGATCTAAATCTCCTGGAAAGTTTGTAAAGGTGTGCTGGAAATGCGGAAAGGAAGGGCACTACAAAAAGGAATGCAGATCTAAAGCTCCTGAGAAAGGAAAGGGATCTGATGAAGGTCCTTCTGCGGAGGCAAAAACCACCTCGGATGAAGGTGGGGATGTGTATTTGGCTTCTTCTTCAAATACACATGTAGATCATGATTCATGGTTGATTGACTCAGGTGCATCCTTTCACTTCACTCCCCATAGGGAGTGGTTTTGCGAGTATGAGAAATATGATGGTGGTGATGTCTTCCTAGGGGATGATAGGAAGGCCAGAATCGTCGGACGTGGAAAGGTCAAGCTGAAGCTGCAAGGTGGGAGGATTAGAACACTTCCTGGTGTTCTGCATATTCCTGCATTGGCCAGAAATCTTATTTATGTAAGCAAGATGGATGATGCAGGTGTAAAAACAGTGTTCGAGAAAGATGCCTGCAAGATGGTTCGGGGAGCACTGGTATTAATGCGGGGAGTTCGGACTGGAAATTTGTACAAGCTACAAGGTAGCACAGTTATTGATGGGTGTAACAGTTCTGTGGTTCCTGAAAGTGGGACAGAAAGCCTAGCTGTGTCTGGAGAAAAGACCATGCTATGGCATCAAAGGCTTGGACATATTGGAGAGAAGGGCCTTCGGATACTGCATAGAAATGGTATGGTAGAAGGTATGTCTAATTTCTCTCTAGATTTTGATTTCTGCGAACATTTTGTATATGGGAAGTATAATCGGGTGAGTTTTCCTTCTGGTGCTAAGAGGGCGAACAAGATATTAGAACTTGTGCACGGTGATGTGTTTGGACCTGTGTCAGTTCCATCACTGGGAAAGTCTGTGTACTATGTTTCATTCATAGATGACTTCTCAAGGAATACATGGATATATTTCTTGAGAAAGAAATCTGAAGTCTTTGACAAATTTAAAGAATTTAAGGCTCTGGTGGAAAACCAGACAGAGAAGAAGATAAAGGCGTTGAGGACAGATAATGGTGGGAAGTTCTGCAAGAAGGAATTTGAAGAGTTCTGTAAGAAGTGTGGTATAGCACGGCAGAATACTACTCCATACACACCTCGGCAAAATGGAGTTGCAGAAAGAATGAATAGAACACTGATGGAAAAGGCAAGAAGCATGCTCAGTGGTACCGGGTTAGGACAAGAATTCTGGGCAGAGGCAGTGGAGACTGCATGTTACTTAGTTAACAGATCACCTTCATCAGCGTTGGAGGATAAGACCCCACATGAGGTATGGACTGGAAAGAAACCTTCTCTTTCACATCTAAGGGTATTTGGATGTGATGCATATGTACATGTTCCAAAGGAGAAAAGGACCAAGTTGGATAATAAATCTGAAAGGTGCATCTTTATTGGGTATACGGATGGTTTAAAGGGTTACAAGCTTTGGAACCCAGAAACAAGGAAGGTTGTGTACAGTCGAGATGTGGTGTTTAGAGAAGTAAAAGATGTTGTTAAACATGAAGTCCTACCAAAGGAACCTGAGAAGATAGAGTTTGAGCTAAAGGAGGATGAATCAGACTCTACAACAGAAGAAGACTCAGAAGATGATGAGCCACAAACTCCAGCTTTAAGAAGATCAGTTCAGGAAAGAAGGCAACCAGAAAGGTATAGTCCATCTGCTTTCTGTTCAGGTTTTGCCTTAACTATAACTGATGATGAACCCAGAACTGTCAGGGAGGCAGTAGATTCAGAGGATGGAAAACTCTGGAAGGAGGCCATGGTTAATGAAATGGCATCCTTGCACAAAAACGATGCATGGGATCTGGTGGAGTTGCCGGCTGGAAGGAAGCCCATTGGGAGCAAATGGGTGTTTAAGAAGAAGATGAATGTAGAAGGCAAGGTGGATAAATACAAAGCTCGGTTGGTAGCGAAAGGTTATTCCCAGGTGCCGGGAATTGATTTTGGTGATATTTTTTCTCCTGTTGCCAAAGTTACTTCTATTAGATTACTTTTATCTGTTGCTACTGCATTTGATTTTGAGATAGAACATATGGATGTGAAGACAACATTTCTTCACGGGGATATAGAAGAGGAGATCTACATGAAGCAACCTAAAGGATTTATGGTGAAGGGTAAGAAAGAACTATTATGCAGGTTGAAGAAGTCTCTGTATGGGTTAAAACAGTCACCAAGGATGTGGTATCAGAAATTTGATACCTATATGCGGGGACTTGGCTTCACCAGAAGCAAGGAGGATCACTGTGTTTATTTTAAATTAATTGGTGACCGTGTTATTTATTTGGTCTTGTATGTGGATGATATGTTGTTGATTGGAAATAACAAAGAAATTATCCAAGATTTGAAGACCCAACTGTTCTCCAAATTTGACATGAAGGATCTGGGTGCTGCAAACTATATTTTGGGCATGGAAATTAAGAGAGATCAGGCAAAGAGGAAGCTCTGGTTAAACCAAAGGAAGTATGTTGAGACTATATTGCAGAGGTTCAATATGCAGGATAGTAAACCGGTGAATGTTCCTATTCCTGTAGGTGTAAAGCTGTCTGCTGAACAGTGTCCCAAGACACAAGACGAAGAGGAGTATATGTCCCGTGTTCCATATGCAAGTGCAGTGGGTAGCCTGATGTATGCAATGGTCTGTACTAGACCAGACATTGCACATGCAGTGGGAGTATTGAGCAGGTTTATGTCAAACCCAGGGAAGGAGCATTGGACAGTAGTGAAGCGGGTTTTCGGATATTTACGTGGCACTAGTGATTATGGCTTGTGCTACCAGGGAAGACCAGGATTGGAAAGAATGTTGGACATTCGTGGTTTTGTTGATGCAGACTGGGCTGGAGATCTAGACCAAAGAAGATCTACAAGTGGGTATGTGTTTAACCTATTTGGAGGCGCAGTCAATTGGATGAGTAAAAGACAGTCTGTAGTGGCTCTTTCAACTACAGGGGCAGAATACATAGCAGCCACTCATGCAAGCAAGGAAGCAGTTTGGTTGCAGAGATTGTGTTCAAGTATGGGGTTGGTACAACAAGCTATAAGGATAGACTGTGATAGCCAAAGTGCATTTTTCTTGGCTAAGAACCCTGCTTATCATTCAAAGACAAAGCACATTGATGTTCAATATCACTTTGTTAGAGATATGGTTGAGGCTAAAAGGGTGTTGCTGGTAAAGGTGGACACTTTGAAGAATGTTGAAAATGCATTGACGAAGTCTGTGAGCACTCAGAAGTTCTCTTGGTGTAGAGAAACAATGGGTGTTGAAGAATTGGCCCAATGACTAAGCTCTCCTGTGGCCCCCTGTGGAAAGAAAACAACAAGTGGGAGAATGTTGGATATGTGTTATATTCTTTCCACGATTAGCCCCACGCGCTATATGTTGCGTCGGGCGTAGCTGGGGGGTCACGAGGGGCGAAGCAATCCCCACCAACATAGTACACAGACTTTCCCAGTGATGGAACTGACACAGGCCCAAACACATCACTGTGCACAAGTTCTAATATCTTGTTTGCCCTCTTAGCACCAGAAGGAAAACTCACTCGATTCTACTTCCCATATACACAATGTTCACAGAAATCGAAATCCAGAGAACAATTAGACATACCTTCTACCATACCATCTCTATGCAGTATCCGAAGGCCCTTCTCTCCAATATGTCCAAGCCTTTGATGCCATAGCATGGTCTTTTCTCCAGAGACAGCTAGGATTTCCGCTCCACTTTCAGGAACCATAGAACTGTTACACCCATCAATAACAGTGCTACCTTGTAGCTTGTACAGAGTTCCAGTCTGAACTCCCCGCATTAATACCAGTGCTCCCCGAACCATCTTGTAGGCATCTTTCTCGAACACTGTTTTTACACCTGCATCATCCATCTTGCTTAGAGAAATCAGATTTCTGCCAATGCAGGAATATGCAGAACACCAGGAAGTGTTCTAATCCTTCCACCTTGTAGCTTCAGCTTTACCTTTCCACGTTCGATGATTTTGGCCTTCCTATCATCCCCTAGGAAGACATCACCATCATATTTCTCATACTCGAGAACTACCTCCCCTTGCGGGGAGGAAGTGAAAGGATGCACCCGAGTCAATCAACCATGACTCATGATCTACATCTCATTTGAAGAAGAAGCCAAGATACATCCACCCCTTCATCCGAGGTGGTTGCTCTCTGTATGACCTTCATCGCATATCCGTTTCCTTTCTCAGGAGCTTTAGATTTGCATTCCTTTTTGTAGTGTCCTTCCTTTCTGCATTTCCAGCACAATTTTACAAATTTTCCAGGAGATTTAGATCTCCCTCTAGATTTAGATCTCCCACTCGAAGCCTTATTCTTGTTTCTATTTTGGGACCTTCCTCGTACAGATAAGGCATCTCCATTTTGACCCTCCATATTTCTCCATCTCATTTCCTCCGACAGCAAGGCTGAGACAATGTCATCAAAATTCAAGGTAGTTGTATTGCTACTTATTGCAATAACCAGACTGTCCCACGAATCTGGTAGAGAACACAAGAAATTGATGCACTTATCTTCATTTGAGATTTTAATATCACCGTACGACAAGGACACTTACCACAGTATTGAAGGCGTTCAGATGCTCCGTCACCGAGTCTCCATCCTTCATCCTCAGGTTATACAGCTTTTTCCGCAGGAACAACTTATTCACCAGAGACTTAGATTGGTACAAAGTCCCAAGTTTTTCCCACAAATTCTTCGCCGTAGCTTCCCCAGATACATTCAACAATACTGAATCTGACAGACACAACCGTATTGTGCTCTTAGCCTTCCGATCCAGTTTCTTCCAGTCTTCATCTGACATTTCCGTTGGTTTAGTACCTGGATCTACCGCGATCCACTGATCTTTATCCACCAGCATATCCTCCATCTTGAGCTTCCACAACTCAAAACTCTGACCATTAAATTTCTCGATCTCTATCTTTCCGCCGCTCGCCATATTCTTTCACCGCAAGAATCGATCCCGCAGATCTCCCACCGCACAGGGTCTACCACAGGCCCGAGCAAAAAACCCTCAACAACAAAGGCGTCCCCTTGAAGCCGAAACAGCTCTGATACCAAATGTAGGTTTTAACCCTGAACATAAATATCTACACACGATTCTTATAACAGAAAATAAACAATAGCAAGAGCATAAAACATAAAACAGATAAACACAGAGATTTTCCCCTGGATCCCAAATCGGGACGACCAGCTTGATTTTTCATTATATTCCTTTTAGTGTTACAACACATATATATACATGCCGAAGCATACATAAACCCCAATCCATTAACCCCGGATTAGAACATAACCGTAGTTCCCTTGACCGGATCTACAAAATACCAGGGGCCGAAAACCATCGAACCCCAAAACCATGTGCAAAACCATGCACAAAACCATGGGCGGATCCGCCCATGAGTGGGTCCGCACAAAAACAAATTTTGGCTGGGGCGCTGCCCCGGACCCCAACGGTGGGGACTGCTTCACCCCTCGTGACCCCCCAGCTACACCCGACGCAACATACAGCACATGGGGCTAATCGTGGAAAGAATATAACACATACCCAACAAAGAGAAAACCAAATTTCTTTCTCTAAAGTAAAAAAAAAGGAGGAAGTGTCTCATTTGGAAACAATGCACCATATAGAATAATAGGTTAAGAGGTAGTTGTCTTTAATGGAAAAATTTAAGCTCAAAATTTTTTGTATGTTGATGGTCTAAAACATAATCTTGTGAGTGTTAAGTCAAATAATTTATCAAGGATATGATCTTACATTCCATTCTAAAAGATGTAAAAATAAGATGAGTATATTCTAGAAGAATGGTGGCAAATATAACTAGAACCTCAATTATTGTATATATATTAGATGGAGCAAAAAAAAATTGTTGTGTGGGGACATTGGATGAGAGCTAGTTATGACATAGAATGATGGGTTATATCAACTTTGTTTTAGTTAAACTGAGCAAAGCACAAGAAATGAGAGACATGTCAAATATCTCAAAACCAAATGATAATATTTGTAAGCCATGTGAGCATGGGAAACAAGTGAGACAAAATAACACTCATCATTAAAGTCATTGGAACTTATTCATACAGATTTGTGTCGGAAAACAAGGACACAAACATTGATATGTGAGAGATATTTTATTCATTTTATTGATGATTATAAAATAATAACATGGATTACATTCCTTAAAGAGAAGTGTGAAGTATTTGAAAATTTTAAAACTTTCAAAACTCTCACTGAAAATGAGTCTAGCCTAAAAATCAAGTGTTCATGATTACAAAATCAAGTGTTCATGATTACAACTAAAAATGAGTCTAGCCTAAAAATCAAGTGTTCATGATTACATAAAGGAGGCGAGTTTACCTTTGATGAATTTAATAAATTTTGTGAAACTCGTAGGACTAAAGAGAGTGGCAAGGACTCCACAACAAAATAAAGTTATTGAAAGAAAAAATAGAATTGTAAAAAAAAAAAAAAAACAAGAACAATATTTACCTTTGATGAATTTAATGAATTTTGTGAAAATAAATCCTAGGACTAAAGAGAGTGGCAAGGACTCCACAACAAAATGAAGTTGTTGAAAGAAAGAATATAATTGTGAAAATAAATAAATAAATAACAAGAACAATATTCAATAAAGCCAATTTTTGAACACATTTTAAAGAAAAACAGTCTAAATGGATTCAACATAACTACTTATGAAACACTTGAATTATAAAATCGTCACAATTCTATATAATTTTTTAAGATAAAATTAACTAGAAAATATCCTAAAATAAAATAAATAAAAAACGTAAAAAAAAAACACTAAAACTATTTACAATTGACACGATATGATTAATATCATATATTTTAATAATTATTTAATGGAAAACAAATATTTTATATAAAAAAAAGGGTGAGTCTGATAAAGAGATATTACAACTTCCATGGACTGAATATGAACATTTAAAGGTTTTAATTTCAGCACTCACCAAAATACATTAACTTAACTTCGACGCTTAAATAAGCGAATTCCCAAATGTAATGATCAACCTTGTCTGTCTTGAGACCGACCCTCAAAATTTGGCGTGGTTTCTGGAGCAGTCTATAATTCAGTAGAAGGTTACCACAATCTTGAGACCGACCCTCAAACATTGGTGCGGTTTCTGGAGTAGTCTATAATTCAGTAGGAGGTTACCACAATCACAAGCATCTAGCTCCACCAAAGACTGACAATGTTCCACACCTGGCAGCCTTGTATGCAATTGAGATTGGAACATCTAGAAGCCTTCAAACTTGTCAAACACGTCAACGTCTGAAGACATAGCAGCTCCTCTACTTGTTTACACCCACTTATATCTAGTTTTTCTAGTCTTGCCAGATAATCGAGCCCTTTTATTTCACGTAATGTATGGCAATAGCTCAAATCCACAGTCATCAATGTGGCTGGCAATGGTCCAACATTGGAAAGATTACTACAACAATTGATCCAGAGGTGTTTAATGTTGGGACAAACGTCATGGGGAGGGGATTGACTCGACACGTTGTTAGGTCCCTATATTACTAGTATAGTCCCTTATTGTTGTTAGTGTAACCCCCTTATTGTTATTATTGTACCCTTGTAACCCCCATATTGTTATTATTGTGCCCTTAAATTATTATTGTTAGGTCGGCTAGGATTACATTGTGACCCCACTAAGATTACATTATGGCCCCATGGACTCCTATATATAGAAAGGAGGTTTTGTAAATTGTATCATCCAAGAATTGTTCATTTATGTAATGCATTGGAGGTTTCCCCCTCGAACTGGCTTATTTCTAAGGCGTTGATATCTCTTTTCTTCTATTTTTGGAGCTGGTTACACAACATTTGGTATCAGAGGCTTTGGATTCTAGGGTTTCGCTGCTCTAAACAGGTCATCGTGGAATTTTCGCTATAACTTTTTTTCTACGAAGCTTCAGAATCTGAAATTTTTAGGGTGTGAAGCTGAAATCCTAAGGAAACTCGTCAAAACATTTCAAAGCTTGGTTCACAATATTTTCGGAGATATAATCTGTGGAAGGTAGTGCGTTTTCAGGCTCTCGAATTTCATCTCAAAGAGGTGATAGTGGGAAACAATTCATAACTCTCTCTCTGAGCATCGGATTGGAGTGCCATAAAAAGTGGTCGCAAACACACAGACTATAGTTTCTTGGCTATCAATTTTAGAGCTGAAGGATGAAACAGTGACACGTGGCAAGTCGTACAAGTTCACTATACTGAACCAGTCCATAATTAGGTCATTGTGGGAGATTGGACACAAATTTGTCTTGGAGAATCTAAATCAGGTCAAACCTATGGAATTCGAAAGAGAATTAAAAGGGCTACGTCAATACCAAAATTCAAATATTGAAGTGCTGCAATCACATAGATAATCCAATTTCAATATCGAGCTCCTCAAAAGCAAGAAAAAGGTGTGTATTTTTTTTCGAATTGCATAAGTCTTGTTTGAAGAATCAATTTGAATTGATTCCAAGGGCATATTGTAGAATAGATATCAATATTGGGTTCTAAAATATGCCCCGTAAAAATAATTCAACACCCATTAAGCCTTCAGAAGGCTTTACTATGACTCATGAAGATGAAGAATTGCAACATGATCTATCAAAATTACAAGAGCAAGTGCAACAAATTTCACTCTCGCAAAGAGCAACAAAAAATGAAATGGAAGTTTTGAAGAAAGGTGTGGAAGCAAAGATGGACGGTTTGAAGAAAGGCGTGGAAGCTAAGATGGATGGCATGGAAGCTGGCATGGAAGCTAAGATGGATGACATGAAAGACAACATGGAAAACAACATGGAAAACATGAAGAATGATCTAAAAGCAGACATCGAAGGTTTGACAAAGTTGATACAAGAAATGTTTCCTAATGGTGAAAATATAGTAGAAGAACCTCATGATGAGAACAAAATAAATGTTAATCGTGATTTCACAAACTCTAATGTTGGCGGGAAGAACCACCATATTCCAAAAATGGATATGAGGAAGTTTGATGGAAAGGATCCTGTAACATGGATACTACAAATGGAGCAATATTTTGATCTCCATAATGTGAAAAACACACAAAAGGTACGCATCACAACTTTACATTTAGAACAAAATACATTTGTATGGTATCAATGGCTTTGCTCCAATAAAAAAATTGTCACTTGGTCAATTTTTACGGAGGAAATGATAGCACATTATGAGGATACAAAGAGCAACACCTTCTTTAGCCAATTGATAAATCTCAAACAAAAGGGTTTAGTGGGGCAGCACATTGAGGACTTCCAAAATTTGAATATAAGGGTAACTGATATTCCAGAGGAACACAGGATTGATCTCTTCATAGGTACTTTAAAGGATAACATCCAACATGAAGTTCGCGTTTTGGAACCTGATTCATTGGAGAAGGCATTCAGGTATGGCGACAAGGAAGCCTACCACTCACTTCTATAAAGAAGGAAGTGTTGCTACGCCTAGATTTCCACAACCTACAAGGTTGACACCACAACAATTGGAAGAAAAAAGAGCAAAAGGGCTTTGCTACAGTTGTGATAGCAATTACACTAAAGGTCATAAGTGTGCTGAGAAGAAATTATTTTACATAGATTGTGAAGAGGAAGAAGAAAATGAACAAGAAGAGGATATACACTGTGAACCAGCCCTAGAAGAGGAAGAAATGAATCCGACCATATCGTGTAATGCACTGGCAGGAATTACCACTCCTCAAACTCTCAATATACAAGGACAAATCAAGAAGAAAAAGGTAATAGTGTTGATTGATTCAGGTAGCACCCATAATTTTATTCATTGTAAGGTAGCCAAGGAATTAAATTATTTCCTATACCCAGCACCAGAATGTCAAGTGATGGTTGCAAATGGAGGAACTATAAATTGCTCTGGAAAATGCCATAATATCAAGCTAACCACGGGGGAATATGTATTGACTAGTCCAATGCTTTCCATTCCTATGGGAGGTGCTGATGTTGTACTAGGAGTACAATGGTTACAATCTTTGGGGACGGTAGCTTTTAATTTTCAAGAACTTCTCTTGAAATTTTTTTTATAAAGAAAGGAAGTCGAATTACGGGGTATTGCGGGGAAGCCGAGAAAGATAATAACCTCTAATGTCATGACAAATCTTCTAAAGAAAGAACAACGAGGCTTAATTGCACAATTATGCTCACTAGAAGTTCCAACATAAAAATCATCTATTTCTGCATATCTCCAACAAGTCTTGGATAATCATTCCAAGGTGTTTGAAACTCCCAAAGGACTCCCAGCGAAGTGTTCCTCCAAACATCGGGCCTTATAGATATCCTTATGTCCAAAAGAGTGAAATTGAACCTATGATTGCAGAAATGTTAGAGGTGGGTATAATTCAACCTAGTAAAATTTCTTTCTCTGCTCCTGTAGTATTGGTACATACGAAGGATGGATCATGTCAAATGTGTCTGGATTATAGGGAGCTCAATAAGCTCACCATTAAAGATAAATTTCCCATTCCTGTGATTGATGAATTATTGGATGAATTACATGGAGCAATTTATTTTACCAAGTTGGATCTTCGTTCAAGATATCATCATATTAGAATGAAGACTGAAGATATTCCAAAAACAGCATTTCGAACTCATGAGGGTCATTATGAATTTTTGGTCATGCCTTTTGGCCTTACCAACGCACCTTCTACATTTCAAGGGTTGATGAATTCCATTTTCAAACCCTTCCTTAGAAAATTTGTGCTGGTATTTTTTGATGATATACTAATCTATAGCAGGTCTTGGAAGGATCATGTTGAAAATGTTGACAGGGTGCTCAAACTATTGCAGGAGAAACAATTATATGCAAAAACATCCAAATGTTTCTTTGGAGTACAAGAGGTGGAATATCTGGGTCATATTGTATCTCACGAGGGTGTTAAGGTGGACCCTAACAAAATTAAAGCCATTAAGGAATGGAAAGTCCCCACAACCATAAAGCAGTTGCGAGGATTTCTCAGGTTAACAGGGTATTATCGCAAGTTTGTTAAGAATTATGGGAGAATAGCAGCACCTCTAACAACATTATTGAAGAAAGATGCATTTTCATGGACTCCTGAAGCAACTAAAGCCTTTGAACATCTTAAAGAGGCAATGTGTCGAGCACCAGTCTTAGCTATGCCAAAATTCACAAAAACCTTTATTATGGAATGTGATGCCTCAGGAAATGGAATTGGTGTTGTTTTAATGCAGGAAGGAAGACCCGTTGCTTTTGAAAGTCGTCCAATCAAAGGAAAGTATTTACAGAAACCTATTTATGAGAAGGAAATGTTAGCAATACTGCATGCACTAAAGAAATGGCGAACTTACCTAATGGGAAGACACTTCAAGGTAAAAACTGATCATGATAGTCTTAAACACTTTTTGGAACAAAGACTATCTTCCGAAGAGCAGCAAAAATGGGTCACAAAGATGTTGGGTTATGACTTTGAAATAATCTACAAAAAAGGAAAGCTTAATGTTGTTGCAGATGCACTCTCAAGAAAGAATGAAAAGGTGGAAGCATTGCTTTGTGCCATTTCTATTATCCAACCAGATTGGATAAATGAAGCAAGAGATGAATGGAAGAAGGACAAAGATGTATGGATACTCATTCAAAAGTTGCAGCAAGATCCTAGTACATCTGATACATTTAGTTGGAAAAATGATTCCTTATGGTACAAAGATCGCTGATATCTTTGTAAGAATTCCCAACTAAAACAAAAGATTCTTCTGGAATTGCACACTTCTCCTTTAGGAGGACACTCAGGATTTTTAAAAACTTACCACAGGGTGAAGAAAGAAATTTTTTGGGATGGCCTTAAATCTGATATTCAAAATTTTGTGGTGGAATGTTTGGTTTGCCAGCAGAATAAAGTGGAAACAATTAAGACCCGGGACTTCTACAACCTTTATCCATTCCAAGTCAATGTTGGGAGGAGATTTCAATGGATTTTATCACAGGTTTACCTAAGTCCGAAGGAAAGAGTGTCATCATGGTGGTAGTTGATAGACTTACCAAGTATGCACACTTTTGTGCATTATCTCATTCATTTAAAGCAAGTACAGTTGCTACTACATTTATGGACAGAATTCAAAAGCTACATGGAAGCCCAAGGGTTATTGTGAGCGACAGAGATCCCATTTTTACTGGAAATTTTTGGACGAGTTATTTTCTTGTTTGGGTACTCAATTAGCTCATAGCTCATCTTATCATCCTCAATCTGATGGTCAAACTGAGATCGTAAATAAATGTTTGGAAGGATATCTTCGTTGTTTTGTATCTGATAAACAAACACAATGGGTCAAGTGGTTACCTCTTGCTGAATGGTGGTATAACACTTCCTTCCATACCGCAGCAAAAATGACCCCATTTATGGCACTTTATGGATATCATCCACCATCCATCACATCATCTTTAAGGGAAAATTCGAAGGTTCAAGCAGTGGAAGATCACATCGAGCATCAGCAAGAAGTTCTCCAACTCTTAAAGGATAACCCGAATTTGGCACAAAATCGAATGAAACAACAGGCAAATCAACATCATAGCGAGAGAAGTTTTGATGTAGGAGATTGGGTATTTTTACGGCTACAACCATACAAACAAATGTCCCTCAAGCAAGCAAAGAAGGATAATAAATTATCGCCAAAGTACTATGGTCCTTACAAGGTGTCGCAAAAGATTGGTACTATGGCATACAAATTGGAGCTTCCTGCTTCTTCGCGAGTACATCCAGTTTTCCATGTTTCATGCTTAAAGAAGGTTATAGGTGAAAATCTTCCAGCTCAAACAATATTGCCAGAACTTGATGAGGAAGGAAAAATCATATTGGAACCTGAAGCGGTCATGGAAACAAGAACTCGACAGCTACGGAATCGATCAATTTCAGAGTATCTCATCAAGTGGAAGAACTTAGCCACTGAAGATTCTACATGGGAGGATGAGAATTTTATACAGAAGCACCCAGAGCTACTCAAGCATTGAGGACAACACTTTTTTGAAGGAGAGGGGCATGTTAGGTCCCTATATTACTAGTATAGTCCCTTATTGTTGTTAGTGTAACCCCCTTATTGTTATTATTGTACCCTTGTAAACCCCATATTGTTATTATTGTGCCCTTAAATTATTATTGTTAGGTCGGCTAGGATTACATTGTGGCCCCACTAAGATTACATTATGGCCCCATGGACTCCTATATATATAAAGGAGGTTTTGTAAATTGTATCATCCAAGAATTGTTCATTTATGTAATGTATTGGAGGTTGCCCCCTCGAAGTGGCTTATTTCTAAGGCATTGATATCTCTTTTCTTCTATTTTTGGAGCTGGTTACACAACACACATCTAGCAATCTCGACTCTTTTTGAAGGATTACTTTATCTGGAACCTTTCTGAATGACAACCCGCCCAATGGGCAATTGTATACACTAAAAACTTCCAGCTTTGTTTATATCTCATTGTAGGGACTTTATGCGATAGTCCACTATGTTCAACTCTATCAACCAGTTCAACAAACCATGGAAACAGGATAAACATTTCAGATTTGGGGAATCGTGCAGCCACAGTTTATTCAAGCTCCTAAACGTGTCCAGGGAAGATGGTAGATTTTCAAGTGTGTAGCATCCCAGTCTGAACTTTGTATTTGTATTTGGAGTTGGGGTAAAAAGTCCCCTTGGATTATAAATTGATGTCTCTGTTATTCTTGCTCTTCTGAAGGCTGTAGTCCTAAAAAAAACTCACAGAATAACTCAGAAATTTTGGTAAAATTATGAAAAGTTTCTGCAAAGATTTTGATAATTTGGATTACAGTTGTTAAACTTCAATACTTTGGGTGCTGCAATGGTTTTTGATGGTGTTGAATCCATTTTCACCATTTAAAAATGCAATTCAAACACTCCAACTATTTGATTGTTTGAATTTTGTTTACTAGATTCAAGTAAAAAAACTACCATCCAAACTATTTTGTTGCATCGCTAGACAACTCCCTCATGCTTGTGACTAGACGTTACCAAAATCAAGCTATTGGAACCAAGCATATCCATAATTTAAAAAACCCCATCCATTTGATCGGCATGATCTGCATCATCCAAAACTATAAGAGCCTCTAAACGTGAGTCAATTCCTAAACAAGTGTCCTCTGCAAGGAAATTCCAGAGCTTCCTTTGATATTAGGTAAGAAGCATGATCTACTATATTCTATTCTTTTGTTGTGGTAGAAATTTTTGGCAAGCGTTGTCTTTTCAACTGTGCCTAGGCCCTGGACCCATAATCCCCACAACCATGACCTCAAATCTAGGTTGCTGCAATAGCGCTGTTGTGAGGAATTTTTTTGCGGTGACATATTTCGATGGTGTTTTTTGACCTATTTCCAATACGTGTCGTACAACCTCATTTAATAATTTATCATAGCCCCTGTATATTACAGAGTAAAAGAACCAGTGAGAAATGTCTATTTAAATTGGCTTACCCTTATCAATTCAACGAACTAAAATGATGTTGTTTTTAGTGTAGATTTATCTAACTTTTTAGTGGCGGAAAAAATTGTGATCGATTATATATATATATATATATGGCACCCTACACTCTTAAAACTTTTAAGGCATTTCTTATGTAAAATTGTGAATTCAATGAATTCTTAGGGGTAAACCCACGAAGGTGGGTTACACTTTTGTGAGAATCGGGGGCGGAAAAATGATTTTCCGAATAGTTCGGTCGAACTTTTGAAATTAGTTCAGTCAAACTCATTCTGTCATTTATATTGATGGCGTACTGACGACGTGTGCAAACAAATTTTTCGTCGGAGATGAGAAAACCAACAACTAAAGTTCGACTGAACTAATATTTCGGTTGGACTATTAGTTCGGCCGAACTTTTAAAATAATTTGGTCGAACTTTAGTTTATAAATACACTAGCGCTAAATCGTTAATAGGTTTCGGGCTTATTATTGTCGTATTATCGTTGTGGGCTTATTGTTGTTGTCGTATTACCATTGTTTTTTGTTGCAGGGTCACATGCGCAAGTGAGAATTTTCTGGTTTGTTTTTGCTATAATTTTTTTTCATTGTTGTGAAATTTGTTGGATTTTTGGATTTCTGCTATTTTAATTTTACAGTGGTTTTTTTTGTGTTTGTAGGTAATTTGTAATCTGTGACGTCCTCGGCCTCCTACTTGTCTTCTCATTGTGGGCTCAACGTCTTCTATTCATTGTGGCCTATGCGTCTTCTTCTCATTGTGGTCTCGACGTCTCCGAATTTCCAAGTTCCTACGTCTCCGAATTGGCAAATTATAAATTGGCAAATTGTAGTTTAAATGTAATTTTCTGAAGTCTCTGAATTGGTGAATTATATTTTAAATGTAATTTCCAAGCTGGTGAATGCTTTTTGTATGAAGCCGGCCAGGAATTTGGTTGAACCTTACCTCAGCAGAGCTAGCTCTTTGACCCTTTCTAACTAAATAGTCTATACAAATAACCTTTCTTATATTCCCAATACCCGACCAGCCCCTTACCAGAATGGCCTTGCAATGCTTTACTGGAAGGAAGACTTATTTCCATCCAGCCTCCCAGTTAGAAGCATAAACTTGCTATTCTAATTGATTGGGACTCAGAGTTCATTACAACTTATTAGATTATAACTACATTAGTTGGACTGAAGTTGAACTATTTGGGACTTTAAGTTCTCAACACATGCAAGTTCTAGATACCCTAGAGGCATGGAGAATGTTTCACGGTCAATTCTGTCTCTCTTCAACTCTCTTTGAAAAACCTATTTGGAGATTTATCATTAATTCTTAACATTAAATCTCCACCATATACTCAATAATTATAAATATATCTAACATATCTCTATTATATTAATATAGTTGTGGTTCACAAGCAACACCATATTCATAGCCTACTATTGGGCATCGTGTTAAATAAGGATAACGATATCTCCACTATTTTGGGTAATAAATTTGTACTAGGTGTTTGGAAGAAAAATGATATCATTTTCTTAACATCAGAAAAATAGAAACCCTTCTTCACATCACACAACCACAAACCAGATTATAATCACAATTATATCAGACCTACCACATCTATCTCAAGCTATAATTTCAATGAACTAAACCAGGCATAGAACTTTCACCTCAATTTATAATTTCATGCACAAAGACAAACAGAGGGAAGCAACTCCAAGTTGGGTATCTAGTTAGTCTTTTCCGTGGTCATGTATCTATCAGGCTACTACTGGCTTGCTACTGGCGGCTTTCTCTTTTGTTGGGTTTGTAAAAAAGCATTATTCATTATGCAATCACAGTGATTAGTATCCCAACCATTTCAACTTTTGGTTACATATAATACTAGTGATTACAAAGCTCGTAATTAGTGTAATGTTTGTGTTACTAGTTTTCTTGTACTAGTTTGTTACCCTTCATCCTAGTTTGTTACTCTTTGAATCATCCTAACCAAGATCATACCAAATGAGCCCAACTTTTTTGCAGGTTTAACTTACATTATGGATTCACAGTTATTAGTATCCCAACCATTTCAACTTTTGGTTACATATAATACTAGTGATTACAAAGTTCGTAATTAGTGTAATGTTTGTGTTATTGATTTGTTTATACTACTCTGTTACCCTTCGTCCTAGTCTGTTACGCTTTGAATCATCCTAACCAAGATCATACCAAATGAGCCCAACTCTGTTGCAGGTTGAACTTAATTCGATTTTAGAATTCTGAAATACTGATAGGAGTTTTTTTTAATTTAATTTTGTTTATCTGATTCTAAAATATTCTTGCTTAAAACTTTGAAATTCTCTTTAAATTGTAGGTTGAACTTAACTGACATTGTAAATTTCAGAAATAATTTTTGGAATTCGATTGATTGAACAGAGAATTCTATTGTTTTTGAGGTCATGTGTCTCATTTTAAAAATATTTTTCAATTGTTTTTTCAGAAATACCTTTTGGAATTCGATTCCTTGAATAGAGAATTCTATTGTTTTTTAGGTCATCTGTCTTATTTTAAAAAAGAAATTCAATTGTTTTTGAGGTCATCTGTCTCATTTTTAAAATATATTTCAATTTTTTTTTAGGTCATCTGTCTCATTTTTAAAATATTTTTCAAATTTGCAACTTGTTGTGGGTGCAAATGTGTGGGTGTTGATGCTCTTTGCATTCATTTACACAATGTGTACCCAATTGCAAGAAAATAATTGCAAGGAATGACCTATTCAATAACTAATAAGTTGCTCCCAAAACATCCACATACTTGAGAGGAATAACCCAGACT
>JAXQQM020065133.1:0-23468 GCA_034641835.2 Pinus albicaulis
GGAATCATTAGTAATGGAATGGGATGAACACCACATGTGGAAATATCGGATATGGTTGGAGGGATCCTCTCCAGCAAGGCCTTCGAACTTGGGAATGTTGGAGAGGAGCTTGGTTGGCATAGCAGGCCAACCAACATCGTGCCGGATAGGATCATTGATCAACTGATTGAAATCAGGGAGACTAAAGTCTGCCATGAAGGGGAGCAAGGGAGCAGTCGAGGTAGTTCCTGTGGCGGTTCTGCTAGTAACATTCCCAGTATTATGGTCGGGGATGCTGCTAGCGTTAGGCCCTGGACCAGACATGGTGAAGGTAATAGGGGGAGAACCAGAAGTAGGGGGAGAACCCAAAGAATCATAAGAGGAGTCAGAGTGCGGACTCAGAGGGGGACTAACTCGACGACAGCGGGAAGGAGTAGGTCGACCAACCGGAAAATGAGTGTGAAGCCCAAGAAGTCTCCGGGATATACGTCCTGGGGGTGGAAAGATGACGGCACAAAGGGAAGAAGAAGGACCAACAAGGGAAGGGAGGTGCAGAATCAAGTGATCACAATGTCGAAACAAGGGCAGAGAGGTGCAGTGTCAATTGATTTTAAAGTATTTGCCTGGCGGTGTTAACCAGGCTCTTCTTCACTTAGGGTCAGTGTATGGCGTGTGTTAATTTTAATTTTTAAACCCAGACGTTTTGAGAGTAAAAGAAAAAGTGTGTTGTGTAACTAAAAATAAATCTGTACAGAATAGTAGATAATGCTGAAATAATGTGAAATTTACAAAATTTAACAATGCATCAATCTAACCCAAGAAGGTGTGTTGGTGTCCCGTGTTTTAATAGTTTGGAAAATCAAAAGACAAGGAAACATCAGAACCAATATTTAGAGTTACAGGATCTAGTCCTCTTGTTCTCAGAGAGGGATCTCTCAAAATTTTGTTTGCAAAGGTTTCTCTTGTGTGCTTTGAGTATTGGTTTTAGACTAGTTATTAAGTGCAGGTGTTTGATTGTTTGTTTGTTTGGTTGGATTGATACAACAGAACATGAAAGGCCTAGGAAAGATATATAGAATGGAGAAACATCTGGTTCATTGGGTAATGGAGTCAAAAATAGGTCATGACATACTCATCAAAGGATATGGGATATCAGAGGGCAAATCTAACTTGGCCACATGATCCTTTGGTTTTAGGAATGAGATGGACATCAATGATTTGGAAAGAGAAATTGAATTCTCAACGAAGGGAACTTGAAAACATAACTTAAACAATAAAGAGATATTTGATAGACAGGGCTAACCATAAATTCTACAAATCACACCTTACAAACAATGATTTCAGAACAACTTTAAAAATGAAATCTAAGATTCGGGGAACACCCTATTTCCTCAAAGATTTTATTTCAAATGACTTAGAACATAGAAGATCGACCGATAATCGAATTACAGAAGAGGGGAACACCTAACACATCTATGATTACAACTATAAAGACCTTTGAGACAACTGTTTAAGTAAGGACAAAGGGAAAGATCAGAAAAGACCTCCTTATCTCACTGTAAACAGAAAACTTCAAAGGGAGACTTCAATAACAGTTTCTAAGTGGCAGCATACAAGCAGCGAAAACCATAAATCATGCTGAAACCAACTATTTGAACTATTAAGGAAATAAACGAGCAAGACGACTAAAGAGAGAGATTAAAGACTCTAAAATACTTCAGCAGAAGAAAACATGAAACAATGAAGGATGTACAGGTCTAAGGTGCTGCCAGGAGTCATTTCTTAGCCTAAAACTTTCAACATACTGTAGTAATAAATCATGGAACACAATTAAAACAGGAGAAAAAATTAAACAATTAGAATACTTCACCAACAACCAAGCTCATGGATCCAATGATAGAGCCTTCACAGTAACAAGCATGCATCAACATCATCAGGGCTTCAAGACTTCAATTTCTTTTTCAACTTCAATAGACTATGTATTATTTTAGAGAGTTCCAATATTACAACTATTGATCAAACAACAACCAACCAACAACTTCTCATCTTCTATAGAAGTATTTATAGAAGAATAAGGAGGTGATATCTAATAAAATATCTTTCAGGACAATTAATACAGATTAATGACTTCTCGGCCTTTGAGGGGCTCGATGAAGACATTTACAGGTGTTTCAATGTATTAATTGATATACATTAAATATTTTAAGCTCGGTGGAGCTTTGTTGACTTTTAAGGCACTGTGTCATGAATGAGTAACTCTGCAGATATTTTTTGCATTAAGTTCCTTTGGCAGAATTAATTCTTCGGCTGTGTTGAGGCAAATATCCGATTTTTCTCAATAAGTTTGGCCTCTGTTTGAATGCTTTTAAGGCATAGGTGGCACTGTGGTAGCTGGGAGGAATCAATCTACCTCAGATGTGGCGGTGGAGGCTTTCCTCTCTGATAAAACTTATGATGTTCCTTTAACTGTGTTTTAATTCCGGGGATTAGGCCTTTGATAATCATTCTTAGCCGTAATCCCCAAATTATCTTCAATCCTTCTGTTTTGCTGTGTTCTGTCTTTGACACTGATACTCTTTTAATTGTGATTTAAAATCACAGTGTCTTGTTGATGTGTAGGCCGCGCAGGGCTCTCAAGGCATCAATGCCCATGAAGCATCGATGAAACATGGATCTTAACCTCATAATTCGCTCCTTTATGAATCAAAGGTGAGTAACCGTCATTCCCGACTTTTCCTTTATATTATGGGAAAAACCTTCGAAGCCTGTAAATTAAACAAAACATTATGAAATATTGCGTTATTAGGTAAACTTCTTTAGAGGATGTGGGGAGGAGCGTAGCCGTTGAATGTAAGCATCCAACGGTGTAGATTGGCTAAGTGAAGGTCAAAAGAAGAGCAGCGGGAAGAATAAGACGGAACCGTCGATCGCGCAATGATCAACGGTGGTGATTGGTTTTGAAAGCCATTTTGTGGAAGGCGGAGGGCGATGAAAGAAAAAGATGGGAATGATATGGGACCATCCGATCTGGACACGTGGACGATCTAGATCCAATCGGAGGATCACAATCGGTAGAGGAATGATGTTTAAAACGCTCGGCAAAAACTTGTGATGCGATTTAGTGCTAACCGTCGATCTGCAGATTAGATCGACGGTGGGAGATGCATCGGGAGGTCATAATTGGTGGGGAAAAGCTTAATGATCGGAGCAATTGTGGACCGTTGGATTCGGGAAGGCGGAGAGGAGATCAATGGTGGACAACCAATCTGGGATTAGCAATCGGAGGTGGGCTGATGCGATGGTGCGATTGGGGCATCATAATCGGAGGTTTCAAAGGGGAGCAATTGGAAGAGTCTTTGCAGAAGTCTCCGATGCGATAGGCACCTTGGGACTTAAACTCTTGGTCCCGAGCATGGGTTATATGAATGGAAAGCGGTGGGTTTATATATATGGGACCTAATCGCATCGAAAATTTTGATGTGGGTCTTTACAATCAACCCATTGGATTTCTCCGATGCGATTTCACCTCGGTATTTTTAATCTAACCATTTTTCATTTAAAAATATGACTTTGGCGCATTTAGATCAAAACTTTGGGTAAGTGGGTTTTACGATTTAACAAGGAGAGAGGCCATCAGGAATAAATAATTTCAATGATTTAGCGCCCGATGGCAGGCCCACGGGTTACATGAAATGACAATATGATCGGGGGGTATGTACATGGGCTTAATCACATCGGAACTTTTTAAACATGGCAAAAAAGACTTGCGCACTTGGACTTTTGCAATGCGATAAGAATTTTTAAAGGCTTAGTGCCTAGTTCTAGCACTAGGGCATATAATGGGGAAGTGGTTTGGGCTTAGCCCAAGGGGGCTTAAGTCCTTAGTAATAAAAACTTGTTTTTATAGATTTTCGATGGTTTTCAAAGGAATTTGAGGGTTTCGGTAAGGTTACAAAGTGAGTTCTTAACCTTGTAAAAATGATTTTCATGGATGGAAGAAGAGGAATCATGAAAATAGAGGAGTTTTATGGAGAAAAAGGGAAGCAAAATGAAGGTTAGTTTGAGTGGAGGAAGGGGAAAAATGATGGTTTTCCAGTAGTCTTTCTCTTGGAATTTAGCAGAAATTTCTGAGGTTAAGGAAATAGTAGTGAAGATTTGGACAGACATATGAGCCCTTCAAGAGTCTTCAAGAGCCAACACTTTTTAGCAATAAAATTTGTTCCTCGAAGGCCTTAAATGATTTAGCCACCTTTTGGTATAACAAATTTATAGGTGGCTAACAGTGGCTCCACTTGGGGATGGTGCCTTCTTGAAGGCATCAAGAACTTCAGACTTGCATTCTCTGGGAGGCTGACCTGTGCCTGATCCTTTGGGCTACCCTTCCTTTGCTGGGATGATATTGCTCTGAAAACATATTAGCAGCCATAAAAACAATGGTTCTTTCATCAACAAGCTTTCTACCTACCTAATCCTACTGATCTAACATTTTTTCTTCATTAGAGTGCACTTGGATTGGAAAACTCTCTCACAACATTTTATTCTTTCGAAAGCAGGAAATCTAATCTATTTCTACTCCTTATTTCTCCATGGACTCAAATTAAATAGTTGAGCCCATATGATTCTCTACCTAATCTACCAATCTGTTAGGATTAAATAGTCTAACAGATTTTTATTCTCTAATTTCTAAAGCAGAAATTTAAAAGCATACAAGTCAGGATTGAACAGTCTAACTTGATGCTGATCTATGGCATAAAAACAAGCGGCACATAGATATTATTTGCAGAAAATTAAATCAAAATGATGAAGGCTTTAAGATCTGAAAGTTTTAAGAACATACTTCTCTTTCCTTCAGCTTTGTTTTTAAGCTTGTTTGAGTTGTTCTTTGCTTGTTTTCTGGTTCAGATTTTGAGCTGATTAGAACCAGTTATTCCTTTTTTTTTTACTCAGAAATTTAAAACAGATTTGAGTCATCTCTTTTTGGAAATTTAGGTTCATATTTTGAGCATGTTTGAACCTTTAATTTCTATCCTAATCTAGCTACTGATAAGCCAAGATTAAACAGTTTGGAAAATCTAATTCACTAACCTATCAGCAGAAAATTTAAAGCTAATTAGTCATGATTAGGCTGTATGACTAACTAGAAGTGTGTTTTTAGGAGTGACATTTGAGCTTGCACACTTTCATATTTTGTTTCTCTTTTTTGGTACGGGGCAATACCTTTCTTGTTTTACAATCTGCCCTCTTTTCTTATTTCTATTGTTTTTTGTATTTTTCTTTTTCTTTCAAGGCAAAAATCAACAACTAACTAAATGCTCAAAGCTGAGCTTTATTGACATTCCTATCTAACCTAATATAACTCTTGAAATAGTTCAACTCTATATAGTACAATAGTGCGAATGTAGCTAGTTAAGTAGTGACAAAAAGGGGTAGAAAATCTTACTGCTTGTCAGAGATAACCATAGGGTACTTTGAATGTGGGTCTTTAAAACCAAGGCCACCACCAGTGGTGACCACTCCTGATGTATCTGGCTCTTGCAAAGGGTTAATGATTGGGAACTTGAGCCAATCAGGGCCTCCATATATTCTGCCATAGGATCAGAAAAAACATGATCTAAACTTTCTTCTTTTAGGCCTTCCATGACTGGTAAGATATATGCATCCTTGACAGCTTGTTTCACTGCATCTTCAATTTAGCTCTTGAAATAATATTCATCCTTTTCCTGCACATCAAAAGGCAGTGAAATTTATCTTTTTTTGGGGGAGGGATACTTTCCAAAAATTCTTTAGGGTCTCTGAATTGGTATGATTGTTCTTGTGAGTTTAAAATTTCAATTTCAGTTTCATACTTTTCAACCACCAATTCTAAAAAAACTTTCTTAAGTTCAGGTTTAGCGTTGAATTGTGAGCTGAAAAGAACAACCTTTGGAAGGTCCTTACATTTAAGCTTTACCATTATACTTGATATTCCACAACGAAACTCTGTTATGGGACTTAGCTGCATTTCTGTAGATTGTTCAGAGTCTTCTATTAGTGGATTCATTAGGTATTTTTGGATTGTGGAGCTGCCAGGTGGAAGATTTTGAACTTTGCTGTCCACCAACAACATGATTGGGTTAGCTTTATGAATTCCTAGGAGAGTTTACAAGGACTAGGGAAGTAATAGGCCTACTGGAGGCCAGTGGAGTTGCCAGGTGGAAACTTTTTAGCTTTTATGAAGGTAAAATGTTTTATGGTTCCACCACCATTTTTATTATGAAGCCAAACTGAAATATTTTTGGGTTTTTCTGATTTTCTATGGCTGTTTGAAAGACTAATGAGTCTATAAGAGCTTGCTAGGAAACTATGAACTCAATGGTCCCACCGTGATTGCCATTATGTTGGTGGCGATGAGGTGGCTAATAATCATTGGATATTCTTGAAAATAAGGGATTTCTGGAGTCCTGAAGGGTACTTAGATTGTCGCTAACTCAGAAGGGTCCCACCTTGATTGCCATTATGTTGGTGTCCCGTGTTTTGATAGTTTCGCAAATCAAAAGACAACGCAACATCAGAACCAATCTTTAGAGTTCCAGAATCTAGTCCTCCTGTTCTCAGAGAGGGATCTCTCAAATGTTTTTTTGCAAAGATTTATCTTGTGTGCTTTGAGTATTGGTTTTAGACTAGTTATTAAGTGCAGTTGTTTGTTTGTTTGTTTGGTTGGATTGGTACAACAGAACATGAAAGGTCTAGGAAAGATATATAGAATAGAGAAACATTTGATTCATTGGGCAACGGAGTCAAGAAGGGGTCATAACATACTCATCAATGGATATGGGATATCAGAGGGAAAATATAACTTGGCCACAGGATCCTTTGGTTTTTGGAATGAGATGGACATCAATGATTTGGAAAGAGAAGTTTAATTCTCAAACAAAGGGAATTTGAAAACACAATTTGAACAATAAAGAGCTTTTTGATAGAGAGGACTAACCATAAATTCTACAAATCACACCTTTAAGCAAACAATGATTTCAAAACAACTTTTAAAATGAAATCTAAGATTCGAGGAACACCCTATTTCCTCAAAGATTTTATTTCAAATGACTTAGAAAACATAGAAGATTGACTGATAACTGCAGTCATAGAAGAGGGAACACCTAACACATCTATGATTAAAACTATAAAGACTTTTGAGACAACTGTTTAAGTAAGGACAAAGGGCAAGATCAGAACAAACCTCCTTGGCTCACTGTAAACAGAAAACTACAAAGGGAGACTTCAATAACAGTTTTAAAGTGGCAGCACACAAGCAGGGAGAACCATAAATCATGTTGAAACCAACTATTCGAACTATTAAGGAATAAACAGGCATGAAGACTAAAGAGAGATATTAAAGACTCTAAAATACTTCAGCAGAAGAAAACATGAAACAGTGAAGGATGAACAGGTCTAAGGTGCTTCCAGGAGTCATTTCTTAGCCTAAAAATTTCAACCTACTGTAGTAAGAAATCATGGAACAGAATGAAAATAGGGAAAAACATTGAATAGTTTAGAATACTTCACCAACAGCCAAGCTCATGGATCTAATGATAGAGCCTTCTCAGTAACAAGCATGCAACAACATTGTCAGGGCTTCCAAGACTTCAATTTCTTCTTCAACTTCAACAGAATATGTATTATTTCAGAGAGTTTCAGTGTTACAACGAGTGATCAACCAACCAACCAACCAACCTTCTTCTACAGAAGTATTTATAGAAGAAAGAGGAGGTGATATCTGATAAAAGATCTCCCAAGGAAATTAATACAGAGTAATGACTTCTCGGCCTTTGAGGGGCTCGATGAAGAAGTTTACAAATGTTTTGTCTATATTAACTATTTTACATTTAAGATTAAGCTCGGTGGGAGCTTCTGTTGACCTTTGAGGCTTCTGCGTCATGCTATAGTAACTCTGCTGATATTTTTCTCATTAAATTCTTTCAGTAGAATTAACTGTTTGGCTGCGTTGAGGTGAATATCTGATTTTTCTCAATAAGTTGGGCCTATGTTTGAATGCTTTTAAGGCACAAGTGGCACTGTGGTAGCTGGGAGGAATCAATCTGCCTCAGATGTGGTGGTGGAGGCTTTCCTATCTGATAACACTTATGATGTTCCTTTAACTTTGTTTTAATTCTGGGGATTAGGCTTTTGATAATCATTCTTAGCCGTAATCCCCAAATTATCTTCAATCCTTCTCTTCTGCTGTGTTCTGTCTTCGAAACTGATACTCTTTTAATTGTGATTTAAACTCACAGTGTCTTGTTGATGTGCAGGCCACGCAGGGCTCTCAAGGCATCAATGCCCATGAAGCATAGACGAAACGTGGATCTTGAACCCTGCGAGCAGTTTCCCTTTATGAATCAAAGGCGAGGGAATCGTCATTCCCGGCTTTCTTTTCCTTTATATTATGGGAAAAACCTTCGAAACCTGCAAATTAAACAAAACATTATGAAATCCTGTGTTATTGGGTAAAATGCTTTAGAGGATGTGGGGAGGAGCGTAGTTGTTGGATGTCAGCATCCAACGGTGGAGATTGGCTAAGCGGAGGTCAAAGAAGAGCAGCGAGAAGAATAAGATGGAACCGTCGATTGCGCAATGATCAATGGTGGTGATTGGTTTTGAAAACCCTTTGGTGGAAGGCGAAGGGCGATGAAAGAAATATGGGAATGATCTAGGACCGTCCGATCTGGACACGTGGATGGTCTAGATCCAATCGGAGGATCGCAATCGGTAGAGGAATGATGTTTAAAATTCTTAACAAAAACTTGCGATGTGATTTAGCACCGACCGTCAATCTGCAGATCAGATCGACGGTGGGAGATGCGTCGGGATGGTCGTAATTGGTGGGGCAAAGGTTAATGATCGGAGCAATTGTGGACTATTGGATCCAGGAAGGCGGAGAGGAGATCAATGGTGGACAACCAATTGGGGATCGGCAATCGGAGGTGGGCCGATGCGATGGTGCGATCGGGGCATCGCAATTGGAGGTTTCAAAGGGGAGCAATTGGACGAGTCTTCACAGAAGTCTCCGATGCGATAGGCGCCTTGGGACTTAAAATCTTGGTCTCAGGTGTGGGTTATATTAATGGAAAGTGGCGGGCTTATATATATGGGATCCAATCACATCAGAAAGTTTGATGTGGGTCTTTACAATCAACCCATTGGATTTCTCCAATGCGATTTCACTTCGGTCTTTTTAATCTAACCATTTTTCATTTAAAAATATGAATTCGGCGCATTTAGATCAAAACTTTGGGTAAGTGGGTTTTACGATTTAACAAGGAGAGAGGCCATCAGGAATGAATAATTTCAACGATTTAGCGCCCGATGGCGGGCCCACGGGTTACATGAAATGAAAATACGATCTGTGGGGTATGTACATGGGCTTAATCGCATCGGAACTTTTTAAACATGGCAAAAAAGACTTGCGCCTTTGGACTTTTGCGATGTGATAAGAATTTTTAAAGGCTTAGCTCCTGGTTCTAGCACTAGGGCATATAATGGGGAAGTGGTTTGGGCTTAGCCCAAGGGGGCTTAAGTCCTTAGTAATAAAAAATTTTTTTTTATAGATTTTCGATGGTTTTCAAAGGAATTTGAGGGTTTTTGTGAGGTTAAAAAGTGAGTTCTTAACCTTGTAAAAATTATTTTCATGAATGGAAGAAGAGGAATCATGAAAATAGAGGAGTTTTATGGAGAAAAAGGGAAGCAAAATGAAGGTTAGTTTGAGTGGAGGAAGGGGAAAATGATGGTTTTCCAGCAGTCTTTCTCTTGGAATTTAGCAAAAATTTCTGAGGTTAAGGAAACAGTATTGAAGATTTGGATAGAGGTATGAGGCCTTCAAGAGTCTTCAAGAGCCAACACTTTTTAGAAATAAAATTTGTTCCTTGAAGGCTCCAAAAATGATTTAGCCACCTTTTGGTATAACAAATTTATAGGTGGCTAACACCGGGTCTCTCAAAAATAGTCTAAAAGAGGGAAAAATCTAGTGAAAACACACGAAAAAGGGGCCAATAGATCTAAGGTTGGGAGGAACAGGGATATAAAGGAGAAATCTGCTGAAAGGAGGTGCAGAAAACAACAAAGAGGCAGAGGCAAGGTTGCTGCAACAAAGGAGGAAATCAGCTAAAGGTAGAAAGGACAAGGAGGTGACCCTAAAGGCAAACCCAAACAAAACTATATGAGGTGATTTGAAAGGAAAAGTAGCTGATATTAAAGGAATCTGAAGATGGGGTATCAGAAATGGCTGAAACTCTGAAAATTTAGACACTTACAGCAGCTAAAACTCTTCCACAAAAATTGGAGGGTACTAAAGCCCTAGGGGGCTAGATTCCCACTTATTTGAGTAAAACAGAGAAAGAATAGGTCTAAATGGGTGGAGACGGAGGTCAGACAACCCTGACAGAGGTTCAGACAAAACCCAGAAAAAATTCAGAAAAAATTCAGAAAAAGTCCAGGTCGCAGTTTTTGACCTGTTTTTCGCTTAGGTCGCAGTTTTTGGGTTGTTTTCCGCTACCTGAAGCTCCAGGACGTAGTTTTTGGGCCAAAAAGTATGACTTGCACTTTCAGCACTCTTGGCGGCAGATTTCAGAAAAAATTGTCATCTCAACTGCGACTGATGTTTGTCACCTGCGCAATATGGCCAGAAACACACGGAAGTTAGAAATTTTAATGTTTTAGGGTTTTATAGGTGAAGAACGACATAAAAATAGACAAAATGAAAAGCTGGAAAGAAACCCTAGGGTCTGAAGTAGTTGGATATGCAGGAATATGAAAAACGACAACGGTCGTAATTGAAAACCCGTGTGGAGTCACCAATTGTTAGTATGAATCTTTTGTCAGAAAAAGACCACTTTAGCTACGCATAACAAATAGCCCTAACATCAATTATGGTTGCCAATATCTTCAAATCTGCAGTTAGTTGATCAAGACAAAGCTGCACAAATCCAGATCTATGCATAAAAAGACATTAACCAGTGAAAATAAGGTTTTTATCCATGCATCCAATAGACAAGACAAGAACAATATTTTTGAAAGAATTTTTTATATTAAGGGCTCTTGAGAGGAAAACAAGAAAGGTGTTTCCAATTCTCCTCAATGGGATGGGTTCTTGAAAGTCCTCAGCACTTCAGATCTAGCATTTCTCTCTCTTGTTGGTGTAGAAAACCCAGACAAACATAGAACTCAAAGGGAGCTCACAAAGTAAAAAGTAGAGAAAGTGACAATGATAATGGCTCAAAGTCAGACCAAGAGCATAGATCCGGAGTGATCTAATGAGCAACAAAAGGTTACAAATGAATGGGAAAACCCTTCTATTTATAAAAAAATATTAGGGTAGTCTAGAACTTGGTGCATCAATAAAATAGTATTAACCAAATTCTAGAACCACCCTTTAGGAATATTTTATTATATTTGTTGGAGGGAAAAGGTATTTAACTTGGGTCAAATCCCTTTATTTGTAAATAATAAATAAATAGATTATTTATTTATTATTTTAAGGAAGTGGTTGAATGATAATTAAATAAATAATACTTTATTTAATTATTTATAAATGATTTAGTCATATTTAACAAGGAATATTATTTAAATAAGATTTAAATAATTATTCCTAGAAAATAATAAGATAAATAAGGATTTATCTAATTAATTTCCTTGTTTTCGGTTAAATATAGCTTGGAATAATAATTAAATTATTTTTTAATTGATTATTCCATGAGGAAAATCAAACAAATAAAGATTTGTTTAATATTTTCTTTTGGGTTTTCCTATTTGGACCATAAACAACTTAAAAAATGTGTTTTATTAAGTTATTTTACATAGCGAAAGAAATTTTACTTAGGGTAAAATTGGTCTTACATGGTGTACTTGGGTCCATCTAATGATAATAGGTTAGATGACCAAAAAATGGTGTAACAAGTTCCCGTTTTGAGGTCAGGTTACCTATTTCATCGGTAATAGTGTTCATCCCCATCATCATCTGATGAGAACCCCAGAAAAAGAAGACGTAAATCTAGAAAGTCTTCCAGAAGAAATAGCGAAGGAGAAGCCACATCTTCAGCAGGTATTGTTGATTTCACTGTCAGTCCTTATGCTATTTCATTCCCACCTATTCTATTCTGTTGGTTTTCTGAATATTGCTCCAATTTGATTGTTAATTTGCATACCCTTATGAGGTTTGATGTCTTTCTGTATACTCAATTATACTAGGTTTGTTCATTTGATTGCTTTTCATTCTCCCTAATCCTAGAATTGTTATGCTCATCATTTATGTTGTTGCAGAGGAGGAAATTGATAAGACAAAATCTACCCGGCAAGAGATGGAGTCAGCTAGAAAAGAGATCGGATTGGAGTGGATGGTCAAGCCTTCAGAAAGACCACCTTCTGAAAAACAGATGCTAAAATATGAAGAACCTTCACAAGACATGCAGGTAGAGGTGAGCATTCCAATCTCATATTTTTTTGTTACCTTACAATTAGTTGTACAAGGGACCTAAAAAAGGTTTGATGCATTGTGAGAAATCGTAGTTCCACTTTTCCTATGAGCATGTATTCTAGTGAATCAAAAGTAAGGCATTATTTATAATCTTGATATTTCAATGTTAAAACTGTCCATAATTACCTGTCTTCAAGCACAGATGAATAACATAAGACTCACGGAAGTATGGAAGCTAATAAGAGAGATACGAGATTATAGCACCCGCAATACACAAATGTACTGGGTTATAGTTAATATGATATTGCTTCTTGTTCCAGATGAAATTTTTGGAAAATCAAATGAAATCATTCTCTGTATTTTCCAGAGATACTTTGAGGTGATTTTTCAAAATAAAAGTTATATACGAGAATAAAGAAAAACCACCATCATAACTTATGCTACTAGTTTTAAAGGTAATCCAAAAGAATGTTACAGAGAACTAGCTGAGTTAGGCCAAATTGATGCCCCATGATGTAAAATAAGAAGAATGACATCCACACATTTTCTTGAGATGTAGCTACATGGCACAAGTTTGCTAGATCTTCTGGAAAGATTGAAAGCTAAAATCATACTGGATTGGTGGCATTCTTTGCAATTTCTTTAGCGTATGGTGGCTGGATAAACAAGTTGCTTCTTCTAGAGAAGAATTCTGAATCTAGCCAGATTAGATTTTGACACTCCAAGCCAATGTCATCCTCTCGCTGTGGATTTGGGTGGTCCTTTGCTTCAACGTCTTCAAAAATGAAATCGGCCTATGTTCGGGGTTGTTAAAAATTTGTTCAACTACAAAAACCCACAGTTAAATATCCACAATCTACAAAGTTCAAACATCATCAGCCAGTGAGTTCTCATGTTCTATAGCGTCAAGAGATTCAGTCCAAAAGGAAAGTCCAACTAACAGCCACAACATAATACAGGAACATTTTTAATATTAATAAAACAACTGACTAATATGGATATTTGGGAAATTTATATGTTTTTGTATATATGTCTTTGTTTTTAGAAGAGCTCTAATTTCTCATATGGCTATTTGGGAAATTTATATGTTTTTGTATATATGTCGTTGTTTTTAGAAGAGCTCACACAAAATGTAGGTAAGAAATATTTCTGAGTTTTCCTTCCAATCATGGATTTGACTGAACTGACCCCAACAAAAATGCCCTTAACAATGGTGAGAACATTACTTGCAATCTCTATCAAATTGTTCAACATGATTTTGATTTGATATTTCACTTGATCGTTTGACGCCATGGTTGGAAATTTGCCATACCTTCGGTGTATCTTTGCACCTTTTGGGGGAATTTCTAGTACATAAACTAGTTGAAACAACCTCAGGTATGTTTGGAATCTAGAACCTAATCCATTACCTTTGTCAACATGAAGTATTCGTGAGGGCGTGTCGATCATTTGTTGATTTCTTCTTTGCCTGAGTAATTTCCTCCTAAACCAATTGGAGATTAGGCTCCTTGAATCTGGTAGTTGAGCTCTCAACTATCACCTAAGCTCTTGAGTGCGCTTATTATTGATAGTAAGCTATGCCCCTGTGCACCTTGGCTCTTTGATCGCCCATGTATCACTGATATTCTTGACATTGGTGTGGAGAACAAGTGCAGGAAAAGGTGAGGAGACTTTGAATTAACTGAACCCATGTCACAAACATTAATAATTTCTCTTTCAGGTTTTGTTTCGCTCTGAAAATAATAGAAATAATTTTAATAGAAATTGGGGCAAAAATAATTTTTGGAATTAGGGTTATAGCTTCAATAGTATTTTTTAATGATTTTTAAGAATTGGAGTTGAGATGACCTGCTAAGCATAAATTGGAGCAAAAATAATTTTTGGACCTGCTCAATGGTATTTTGTAATAATGTTTAACAGCTAAGTTGGGATGATAGTTGGGCACACCATCGGGCATCTATCTATTCGGGAGGTCGTTTGATTGTATTCTCCAAATACTGCTTGTTTAATCATATATTCTCTGTGCTTAGTACAGTACACTGAAAGCTTCTGAAAGTTTTCCCTAAAAAATGAAGCCATCCACATCACGCATAAATTCTCATCTGGTTGCCCTGGAAGCCATCCACATCGCACAATCCTACGTTTCTGCACAACACATCCCATACTGCATTCACCAAGCCGTTAATCCTGCGTGTCGGCACAACAACGATCAGCCTTGGTTTAAAGGGTTTGTGATGGAGAACTATGGAGCTATGATTCTTTCATGGAGAGCAAGAAATATCATTTAGCGCCAAATTTTCAGCGAAAGGGTACAATGTAGTTTCTTCAATGTTTGGTTTGGAGTTAGGGTTTATATAGCTGGGTTAGCATCTGATCAACAAGAACAGGTTCACAAGTTGGAGAAATTCCATAATTTTCTGGAAGCCCTAGATCAAGGTATTTAAGCTTCTTTGCTGCTTTCCTTCCTTGCTTGTGAAATGCTACTGTGTCTGTATACTCATTTTGGTTCTTAGCTAATTTTTCATGCTCTACATACTCATGTCATATATTTATGAAAATTTCACTATTTTCAGATTGTGGTTGTAATTTTTTTACAGAAACTTCCCTCTAATCCCTGTATCTTAAGCTACCAAAAGGCATAAATATTCCATTGAAGCACAATTTCAGTGTCATGTTTTTTGAAAGTCCAGTTTAGTAGGTAGTGAAGCAGTAATGCAATAGGAACAGTGTAATGCATTGAATGCAGCAATAAACTTCATCAAACCTCCTGTCCTCTGTATTATGGGTTCTGTGAAGCAGGCAGTGGCATAGCATGCCTTGCAATATTACCCAACAATGGGATGTCAATATTCTTAGGCCATCAAATCACTTTTATATCCTTGAATCTAATTAGTTATATGGCCCCTTCGCATTATTTTCTCAGTTTAATACCACCAAATGTAGTAATTGGTGGTTCTTAGATTTCCCTTATGCTCGATAAAAGAGTTAGGGTGTACTAAAGCAATCAGTGGATAGTACTGAAGAAGAGTTATGGTGTATTAAACCAATGAGTGTATAATCCACTGCTCGAAAGGTTTGTCAACCAACCATTAACAAATAGGTTTATCTATTTCCCAGCAAAAAGAGATTATGATGGAGAAATTTTTGGTAGTGTAGTTTTTGCTGGGGTGATTCTTCCATGTGATATGAAAAATAGGAAAGTTTGGGATCAAAATTTAGTTGAGAAGATTATTATATAGTTGGTTGAATTGACCAAGTCATTATGTTCATCATTTATATTTTAAATGTAACACAAGAGCTTGTATAATTTAATAGGTGGGCTGACTATTTTAATATAAGTTAAGTCTTTCATAGTGCCTAAATTCTTCTTAAGCCCTTGGAGTGACACATTTGGCCTTTCAAGTCCATAATGTTTACAACCTGCTCCATGGATCTTGTGGGCTTATCTTTTGTGTCATTCAATCCCACATTTACTTTGGAGTGACACATTTGGCCTTTCAATTCCACAATGTTTACAATCTGCTCCATGGATTTCATAGTTTCTAAATTCTTCTTAAGCCCTTGGAGTGACACATTTGGCCTTTCAAGTCCATAATGTTTACAACCTGCTCCATGGATTTCATGTTGCTTAAATGCCTCTTAAGCCCTTTGATACACTTCTGTGTGTCAAATTTCACCTAAATTTCACCTCTACATCTTGCATGAAGGAGCCAAGAGTATCATGGAATCCTTCCATCACTATATTATAAAGTGCCTCATTGATGGAGGAAAGCATGTTTGACATGGACTTTCCCTAGTAAGGCAATATAACAATGAGTATAAAATTTTGGTATCCATGAAAGGTTGGGAAATAGTGCATTCCCACTCTAGGATGCAAAGCTTCTGGATAGGGATAGATTTCAACATTACTTTGGGACTCCCTTCAGAGCTTATCCTATATACATTATTCTACCATTCATTAATCAACTTTATCTGGGCCTCAATGTGCGTTCTATAGCGATCAACTAAATTTTGTCATTCCTCCCATACTCCCAAATGAAACTTTACCTTGTTATAGTCTAGGTACCAAAGGGAGCTTAAATCAAGTAGGTACACTAATAAAGCATTCAAATAACAAAGAAATGCACTAATTGGTTGAAAACAATTTGAGTCCAACCTCTTAGCTATTGAGGGTGAACAAACATCCTTTTGGTTGTAAATTTTTCTCAGAAACTACCTTCTAATCCCTGTATCTTAAGCTACCAAAAGGTATAAATATTGCATTGAAGCATAATTTTAGTTTCATGTTTTTTGAAAGTCCAGTTCAGTAGGTAGTGAAGCAGTAATGCAATAGGAACAGTGTAATGCATTGAACGCAGCAATAAACTTCATCAAACCTCCTGTCCTCTGTATTATGGATTCTGTGAAGTAGGCAGTGGCATAGCATGCCTTTCAATGTTACCCAACAATGGGATGTCAATATTCTTAGGCCATCAAATCACTTTTATATCCTTGAATCTAATTAGTTATATGGCCCCTTCGCATTATCTTCTCAGTTTAATACCACCAAATGTAGTAATTGGTGGTTCTTAGATTTCCCTTATGCCTGATAAAAGAGTTAGGGTGTACTAAAGCAATGAGTGGATAGTACTGAAGAAGAGTTATGGTGTATTAAACCAATGAGTGTATAATCCACTGCTCGAAAGGTTGGTCAACCAACCATTAACAAATAGGTTTATCTATTTCCCAACAAAATAGCTTATGATGGAGAAATTTTTGGTAGTGTAGTTTTTGCTAGGGTGATTCTTCCATGTGATATGCAAAATAGGAAAGTTTGGGATCAAAATTTAGTTGAGAAGATTATTATATAGTTGGTTGAATTGACCAAGTCATTATGTTCATCATTTATATTTTAAATGTAACACAAGAGCTTGTATAATTTAATAGGTGGGCTAACTATTTTAATAGAAGTTAAGTCTTTCATGGTGCCTAAATTCTTCTTAAGCCCTTGGAGTGACACATTTGGCCTTTCAAGTCCATAATATTTACAACCTGCTCCATGGATCTTGTGGGCTTATCTTTTTTGTCATTCAATCCCACATTTTCTTTGGAGTGACACATTTGGCCTTTCAAGTCCATAAAGTTTACAATCTGCTCCATGGATTTCATAGTTCCTAAATTCTTCTTAAGCCCTTGGAGTGACACATTTGGCTTTTCAAGTCCATAATGTTTACAACCTGCTCCATGGATTTCATGTTGCCTAAATGCCTCTTAAGCCCTTGAATACACTTCTGTGTGTCAAATTTCACCTAAATTTCACCTCTACATCTTGCATGAAGGAGCCAAGAGTATCATGGACTCCTTCCATCATTATATTATAAAGTGCCTCATTGATGGAGGAATGCATGTTTGACATGGACTTTCCCTAGTAAGGCAATATAACAATGAGTAGAAATTTTTGGTATCCATGAAAGGTTGGGAAAGAGTGCATTCCCACTCTAAGATACAAAGCTTCTGGATAGGGTTAGATTTCAACATTACTTTGGGACTCCTTTCTAAGCTTATCCTATATACATTATTCTACCATTCATCAATCAACTTTATATGGGCCTCAATGTGCGTTCTGTAGCGATCAACTACATTTTGTCATTCCTCCCATACTCCCAAATGCACCTTTACCTTGATATAGTCTAGGTACCAAAGGGAGCTTAAATCAAGTAGGTAGGCTAATAAAGCATTCAAATAACGAAGAAATGCACTAATTGGTTGAAAACAATTTGAGTCCAGCCTCTTGGCTATTGAGGGTGAACAAACATCCTACACATAGAGCTAACAATCCCCCTTGGGCAGGGAGGACAATTTGAGTTCCAACCTCTTAGCTATTGAGGGTGAACAAACAACCTTCCTCGGTTGTAAATGTTTCACAGAAACTGCCCTCTAATCCCTGTATCTTAAGCTACCAAAAGGCATAAATATTGCATTGAAGCACAATTTCACTATCATGTTTTTTGAAAGTCCAGTTCAGTAGGTAGTGAAGCAGTAATGCAATAGGAACAGTGTAATGCATTGAACGCAACAATAAACTTCATAAAACCTCCTATCCTCTATATTATGGGTTCTGTGAAGCAGGCTGTGGCATAGCATGCCTTGCAATGTTACCCAACAATGGGATGTCAATATTCTTAGGCCATCAAATCACTTGTATATCCTTGAATCTAATTAGCTATATGGCCCCTTCGCATTATTTTCTCAGTTTAATACCACCAAATGTAGTAATTGGTGGTTCTTAGATTGCCCTTATGCTCGATAAAATAGTTAGGGTGTACTAAAGCAATGAGTGGATAGTACTGAAGAAGAGTTATGGTGTATTAAAGCAATGAGTGTATAATCCACTACTCGAAAGGTTGGTCAACCAACCATTAACAAATAGGTTTATCTATTTCTCAGCAAAAATAGCTTATGATGGAGAAATTTTTGGTAGTGTAGTTTTTGTTGGGGTGATTCTTCCATGTGATATGCAAAATAGGAAAGTTTGGGATCAAAATTTAGTTGAGAAGATTATTATATAGTTGGTTGAATTGACCAAGTCATTATGTTCATCATTTTTAAATGTAACACAAGAGCTTGTATAATTTAATAGGTGGGCTGACTATTTTAATAGAAGTTAAGTCTTTCATGGTGCCCAAATTCTTCTTAAGCCCTTGGAGTGACACATTTGGCTTTTTTCAATTCCACAATGTTTACAACCTACTCCATGGATCTTGTGGGCTTATCTTTTGTGTCATTCAATCCCACATTTTCTTTGGAGGACACATTTGGCCTTTCAAGTCCAGCAATGTTTACAATCCCTCCATGGATTTCATAGTCTTAAATTCTTCTTGCCGTTAGGAGTGACACATTTGGCCTTTCAAGTCCATAATGTTTACAACCTCGGCTCCATGGATTTCATGTTGCCTAAATTCCTCTAAGCTCCTTTGATACTTCTATGTGTCAAATTTCACTTAAATTTCACCTCTTACATCTTCGTATGAAGGAGCCAAGAGTATCATGGACTCCTTCCATCACTATATTATAAAGTGCCTCATTGATGGAGGAATGCATGTTTGACATGGACTTTCCCTAGTAAGGCAATATAACAATGAGTAGATAATTTTGGTATCCATGTAAGGTTGGGAAAGAGTGCATTCCCTCTCTAGGATGAAAAGTTTCTAGATAGGGTTATATTTCAACATTAATTTGGGACTCCCTTTGGAGCTTATCCTATATACATTATTCTACCATTCATCAATCAACTTTATTTGGGCCTCAATGTGCATTCTGTAGCGATCAACTACATTTTGTCATTCCTCCCATACTCCCAAATGCACCTTTACCTTCTTATAGTCTAGGTACTAAAGGGAGCTTAAATCAAGTATGTAGGCTAATAAAGCATCCGAATAACGAAGAAATGCACTAATTGGTTGAAAACAATTTGAGTCCAACCTCTTAGCTATTGAGGGTGAACAAACATCCTACACATAGAGCTAACAATCCAACCTCTTAGCTATTGAGGGTGAACAAACATCCTACACATAGAGCTAACAACCCCCCTTGGGCAGGGAGGACAATTTGAGTCCAACCTCTTAGCTATTGAGGGTGAACAAACGTCCTACACATAGAGCTAAAACTCCCTCTTGGGCAGGGAGGATGGCAAGTGTAATGCCTACACTTTACAGCACTGAATTTAATGATTCCAAGTAGGTGCTTGTTTTGAGACCAAGCTTGAGAGACACTGGGTAACGTAAACCAACTAAAGCCTAAAACCAGAGAGGGCCTCTAAATAGATAGCGAGGAGATGAAAGTGAGCCTCGAAAGAAACAAATATTTTAGAAGATTGAAGCCATAGCTTTATCTCTATTCTAACACCTTATTTACTTGCACTGGGTATGATTCTTCCATCATGCTACCGTATTCAATAATGTGATTTCTAGCCTTCATTTCTGGAAGAGGGTGAAACAATTTGTTTCAGATCCTTCTCTTGGGGTTAAGTTCTATCCTTGTCATATCATGAGGGTGCATGCTCGTTAACCTTGTTCAGTCATGCTAGTTTGGACTCTAGAGTGGTGTTCCCACACATATTTGCCCTATTATACCAAGGACGGGTGACCACTTTTGGCAGCCACTCGTGCAAGCCTCCTTGCTTATAAGGTTCTTGTTACCCTGGACGCTGGCATTAACATCAATATCTATGAGCAATAATGTAGCAACACAAACCAACTAAAACTTAATAGAGTTCAAATAAACTCAACAAAACCAACAAATGCATGATAAGAGTGAAATTATTGCTTATCTCCGTTCTCAACACCTTATCCACATGCAATTGCTACGATTCTTCCATCCTGTTCCCCTACACCACAATGTGATTTGATAATGGTAGCGGGGAACAACTTGCTTCTGACCCTTCTCTCGGGGTTACTATAACCTTCATATCATGAAGGTGCATGATCCTTCCCCTTGATCATGTTGGATTGAGGTCAAGTGACCACATTTATTTACCAGCGTGGACCTATGACAGCTTCCAGTGACCACTTGTGCAAGCCTCCCTTCTTTATATTGTTGTCAACAACTTGTTACACCTGGTATTCGGATCGATACTGTTGAGCAATTAGGTTTGTAATAATTATGAATCAGTTTTAGCAAACAAGCCTGTAAGATAATGTTTAATGTTTTTGGAAGTTCCGTATCAAGATTTTGGTTTCTTGTTTTTCCATATAATGACTTTCAGTACATCTCTGATCTCTCTCTCTTTCTGATTTAAAACATGCGATTTGAGGGGTATTTGTACATTACAGCTTTTATAAAGAACAAATATACTGGGGTATTTAATTACCTCCTAAAACTCAAGCCATTCGACTGTGTAAGTGTAATATAGCAGGATGGAACTCGTTACTCTTGATCATCCTCATGAGTGAACCCAATGCCTCATTGGCTTTCTATCCATGATATATTCTGAAGAAGGGATGGCTTCTTGATCATTCTCATCAGTGAACCAATAAATATTTGGCTTGACTGTCCATGATATATACTGAAGAAGGGATGGCTACACTTTGAAATTGCTGCAAAATTTTTGGTGTTTTCCAAAGATGTTGTTTTCCTTATTAATAGGATATGATGGTTAGGCTGACTATTTAGCATTAATAGGTGGGCTGACTATTTTAATAGAAGTTAAGTCTTTGATTAAGGGTGGAACTTGGAAGTGAGATAGATTAATAAATTTTTCTTCAATTAACGGGGGAAGTGAGATAGATTAATCTTAGAAGGTTGGGAAGTGAGATAGATTATTCTTAAAAGGTTGGGACCAGGTTATCATGAAGAGGGAATTTAATATATTGATGAATGATGTGGGTGAAAATAATTTCTAGAAAACTAGAAAGTATAAGTGATGGTACTCATTTATCTTGGTAGACAGTTTTATTTTTTATATGTGATGGCACTAGTGATTGTGAGACCAGTGGAGAATTTAATACTAACAAATAACTACATAGCCTACATATCTACCTAATACTATATATTATCCATTCATTAACAACATCTTCCAGAAGGTCTAAATATTGTCACTACAAAAACATATAATAGAATCTGAAGAAAGTGAAATAATCAAGTAACATCCACCACAGCTATCCAACTGAATATTTGTTTTTAAGTACATATATAGAGATATGCAGGACCCTCCACTTCAATTTTCATCTTGCCTTTCTAAATCTTTAATGCTTCTATAGATAACATGTATGCTACTATGCTGAGTTACCTGTATATTTTTTAGAATATGCTAAATTAAAACTGTGCTCTTTCCTCATTGATTTGTAGTGTACCTACGAGCGTAATACAGGGGATAATACAGGGTACCTAGGGAGGCACCCAAGGGGAATAATAGTAGATGCCTAGGTGCTTAACAATTTGTATCAGGGCACTTCTTTCAGCACCAAAATTGCACCTTCATTATCGAATTTTTCACCTTCACTGATAATTGTAGCTACAGTGCCCCTTACAACCTTCAACTGTATGCCATTGCAGGGTGTTAAGTTGTCAACCCACTTTCCCAAAGATTATATGTGCCGCCTCCATGAGTGAGGGAGTGGATCACATATGAGATGCATTATACCATAGAAAAATAGGTTGATCTTAGCATAAACCCACACTCTCAGATCTGTGCTGAAATCCATTAATGCAAAGATAAAGCTCAAGGCTGTAGGAATGAGAAAATTTACCTTCGTTTCCTTCTTTGTTTGTAGAAACAAGGCCACCAAATTTAAGATTTTCACAACTTTCTCCTTTGAGACTGATAAGTTCACTGATAAGAGCCAATAATTATTTAGACACTCGGTGACATGTTGATTGTTAAGAATAACATCATCCAAGACTCTTGATGAATGTACAAGCTTAATGTCTATAAGAAAAATGGGAAGAATAAAAAGAAAATTCAATTGAGAATAGTTGTGAAAAAGAAATATTATGTATCAAGAAGTTGGAGATTCAAATCCTCTGATTTACCTAGTATCCCTGATTCACTTACAGCTACCAAAATGGCATAACTTAGACATCCTTGATTTACCTAAGGGCATAGCATCTAGAGATTATAATGGTTTTCTCAAAAGAATTTTAATTTTTCCTCCCTCTTCTGGTTGGCGTGAACAATAAATGATGTGTTGTTAGGTTTAGTGCTGCTTTTCTTAACACAGAGGGGACCTACTTTCTTTGCATGGCCAAAATATTTTGTATATGCCTCCTAAGGATATAAATCCTTGGAGCTTCCTTCTCCTGTGCCTATAGTATCAGTAATGTTCCAATTTATATGATGATCACCCATTATATTATTCAGGTCCACATGCTGATCTTTGGGAGGAATGCTCTTCAAATTATTGAAATGATCACCCAGATTCATAACATGGTCACCCATTAGGGTGCTCAGATTCACATGGTGATTACCCTCTTCATTTTTCTGGGATTTGCTTGAATTGGCTGACTAATTTCCAATTCAGAGTTGTCTAGTTCTCTTATAGACGTGACGCGTACAATGAAGAAGGAA
>JAXQQM020086251.1:0-29092 GCA_034641835.2 Pinus albicaulis
GCGAGGGGCCGAGCCGAACTCATCAGTTGGTACTTCCTACCCTTAACGCGATCGAGTATCTATATTTCTATGTGTTTAATGCTAGTAGTATTCTTCGCTGAAACACGAATGGCCTTAACGCCTTAGTGACTCTGTCATGCTGCAATACCCTGCACCAGGGGGGTGAAGCGGTCATAGTCATCTCTGCGTCGATTTATAGTTTTAAAAGTCGATTTTTGGTATTTCCTACGCATTTATGCTTAGTTATATTGTTACGATCTGCTGCCTATCATCGTTTAACCCATGAGTATTCAGCTAATAATTTATATCCATATGATAGATGCTGCAATTATTGATAATAGAAGTTCGCTTACCAGTTTATAACTATAGGTTAAAATATATATCGTCGTTTTATAATCGGTTCATCACATCTCATGATGAATCAAACCCTAAAATGTCATGTTCGTTGATAGTTGTATAATAAATCGAACGGCATAATAAATCGAACGGCATTATAGTTTAGCATAGTTCGATCGTGCGCCAGGTCGCATCGACCTAGGGTATATATATATACATTTTTCCCACCGAATATTATTCTATAATCGTTGATTTCAATAAGCCATTAGTTAACTCACGGCTCTCACGTTTTGTTTTTAATGCATATGTATATGTAATGCTATTATTTTAATTCGTGGCTCTTAAAATCTATTTTCTTTTGATATATACATGTATATATTCGGTGGTACTTGAATAGAGATCTTAATTATTAATGTAAGTCCTTGGCCATGGTACTTGTTTCAAGAATGAAATGTAAATTTAGAAAAGAAACATATAAACATTTAAATGTTGTAAAAACCCTATAGATTAGAAATGTTCTTTCTCTCACCCCAATTTCGAAGTTCATATTATAATGTTTTTTCTTTCTTCTTTCTAGATTTGTACCATGTAACTTCATTTCTGCAACAATATTTTTCTATCATACACATGAGCATACAATATCATCCTTGTATATACAGGGAACAAAACAATAATTAATTATCTGTAAAGGCTAAGTAACTTCAGATTTAAACCGACCTTGGTTTAGAGTTTCTGAGGTTTCTACTCTATGGATTTTTGGTCTACAACCAAACAGAATCTGGAAGGTGAATGCCTTAGGATGGAATCTGTTAAATGTAGTACTAAAATCCATCATACAAATTCTCTTAAATTTTTATATGTAGCCAATTCATACCATAATACATCAGAATGAACAGAAATTACAGGAACATACCACTATTGCAATTGACCAACCTCCCAACCTTAGGATCCTCTTTGTCTCCCAGGACTCACCCCCGAGCTGAGATCACCTCCTAGCCCAGATCCACCTCTGATCTGCCTAGGAGCAGCTTATTTAAGCTCATATTTCCCCAAAGCATGTTTCTAATTCTGCGTCCAGAATAGCAGGATGCTTTCTTTCCTGTTTAGCCTAGGCTTCCCATTTTGGGATTCTTTAAAGCTACTTTAAGCTTTTCCTCAGCTTTTCTAGCTTTTCTTTACCTCTTCCCAACTACTCCTCTTCATTGGGGAAATTTAGATTCCTCCTCAAATCTAAATTAATTTCTCTCAAGGATTTTTGAAAGATTTTGGGGATTTGTTGCCTTATCCATCCTCATGGATTTGGAAAGTGATCTCTAATTCTCATCTTGTTCAAAATGCACAATCATTTTATTTATTTCCTCAAATAAAATATGCCAATACATTCACACCATACTTATCCCTTGGGGTCCACCCCCTTTAGGATTAAAGTTCAATGTCTAACTTTAAAAATTCAACACACACAAATTGGGGGTGTTACATATTCCCCCTCTAAAAATAAACACCGTCCTCGGTGTTATTATTTAACTACTAGAGTTCACTTAAACAAAGATGGATATTTTTCCATCATTTCCACTTCCCTTTCCCAGGTAGCTTCTTCAGCAGTAAAGTGCTTCCACTGCACTTTTACTCTGGCTACTGTTCTATTTCTCAATTCAGTTTCTTCCCGCTCCAATATTTGAAGCGGTTCTGGCAGAAACTCCCCTTCTGGTTCCACCTGTACAACATTCCAATCATGCACATATCTTTTTAGTAATGAAACATGAAACACATTATGCACTCTAACATGGGGTGGTAAGGCCAGCTGGTAAGCCACTGGTCCCACCCTTTCTAACACCTCAAAAGGCCCACAATATCTAGGTGCAAGTTTTGCACAACTTCCAGCATAAAGTGTGCTCTTTTTGGGTTTGATGCGTAAATACACATGATCCCCCACTTTGAATTCTCGGTGCACTCTTTTCTTATCAGCATAGCTTTTCTGGCGATCTTGTGTTGTCTTGATATTTCTTTGTATCTGTTTGACAACTCTTTCCATCTCTTGTAGTGCATCTGGTCCCAACACCAGTTTATCCTCTGGTTGACTCCATCTCAAGGGAGTACGGCACTTTCTCCCATAGAGTGCCTCAAACGGACTCATCTTAATAGAGGATTGGTAACTATTATTATAGGCAAACTCAGCTAAATGCAGATACTCTTCCCATTTTGATGGCCTCTCCATCACGTACATTCTCAGCATATCCTCTAAAATTTGATTTGTCCTTTCTGTTTGCCCATCAGTTTGAGGGTGATAGGCAGTACTAAAATTCAGCTTAGTACCCATTCCTGCAAACAACCCTTTCCAAAACGCTGTTGTAAACTTAGCATCCCGATCTAAGACAATCACCTTGGGAACTCCATGAAGCCTTACTATCTCCTTTAGGAAAACATTTGCTACTTGAGCTGTTCCAAAGGTAGACTTTACTGGTATAAAGTGAGCAGCTTTTGTGAGATTGTCTACTACTACCATTACAGAATCATGCTGATATTTAGTCTTGGGTAATCCTGTTATAAAATCCATGGAAAATGTGTCCCATTTCCATTCTACAATTGGCAAAGGGTTTAAAAGCCCTGCTGGGTGTTGATGCTCAACTTTGACTAACTGACATTCCATACATCTACTTAAATACTCTGCCACATCTCTTTTCATTCCTGGCCAGAACAACTTCTTCTTCAAGGCTGTTAACATCTTTTGGTATCCCGGATGTCCTGCATAGGGCTGTTTGTGATATTCATCTAGAATTTCTCTTTTCAATGACTCTATATCTGGAATATACAACCTGTTTTTGTAATAGAGTAGCCCTCTTTGGTTTTTTGTGAAATTAGTTTTATCCTTTTTCTGTAGTTTCACCAAGAGTGCTTCATAGTTGGGATCTTGCTTTGCTGCTTTTCCTACCAATTCCTCTATCTCCATCTGGGCACTACTCCCAATGCTGTTTAAATGTTGACAAGAATTTCTACTTAAGGCATCAGCAACTTTATTTTCTTTTCCCTTGATATGCTTTCTATCCATATCAAATTCACTTAGAAAGGATAGCCATCTGGCTTGTCTTGCATTCAGGTCAGTTTTGGGAAAAAAAATATTTGAGGCTGATATGATCAGTCATCAATGTGAAATTCTTCCCCAGCAGATAGTGCCTCCACATTTTTAAAGCATGGATAACAGCTGCAAATTCCAAATCATATGCACTATAATTCTGTTCATGTATTTTCAGTTTCCTAGATTCATAGGCAATGACTGAATTTTCCTGCAACAGGACTCCTCCCAGCCCTTCTCTGCAAGCATCTGTACATACAACAAACTCTTCATCAGGACCAGCAATTTTTAATATAGGGGCTGAAATAAGTTTTTGTTTTAACTTCTCGAAACTGTTTTGACATTTTTTAGTCCACCCAAACTTGACACCCTTTCTTTGCAATGAAGTGATGGGATGTGCTATGGCAGAAAATCTTTCCACAAATCTACGATAGTAGCCTGCCATCCCCATGAATGACCTTACTGCTGAAACATCAGTTGGGACTGGCCATTCCTTAATTGCTTTTATCTTTTCAGGGTCAACTGCAAGCCCTTTTTCAGAGATAATATGACCCAAATATTGAATTTTATCTTTATAAAATTCACATTTGCTGAACTTGGCATATAGCTGGTTTTCTTTTAAAGTCTACAACACTATTCTCAGATGTTCCTTATGTTCGTCCTCATTTCTGGAATAAACCAAGATATCATCTATGAACACAAGAACAAATTTATCCAAATATTTATTCAACACACTATTCATCAGGCACATAAAAGTGGCAGGGGCATTTGTCAGACCAAAAGGTAGGACTACAAATTCGTAGTGTCCATACCGGGTTCGGAAAGTTGTTTTGCTAATGTCTTCTTCTTTGATTCTGAGCTGGTGATACCCAGTCCTTAAGTCAATCTTTGAAAAGACTGAGGCCCCTCTCACTTGATCAAAAATATCATCAATTCTAGGAAGTGGATATCTATTCTTAATGGTCAACTTGTTCAGTTGCCGATAATCAATGCACATCCTAAACGTTCCATCCTTCTTTTTAACAAATAAAACAGGTGCTCCCCATGGAGACACACTTGGTCTAATGTAACCTTTATCCAATAATTCTTGCAGCTGCATCTTTAGCTCCATCAGTTCTGGCGAACTCATCCGATAGGGGGCTCGGGAAACAGGTGTGGCTCCCGGCACCAGATCTATAGAAAAGTCAATCTCTCTTTTGGGGGGAAGATGAGGGATTTCCTTGGGAAAGACTTCCTTAAATTCTCTAATGACTGGTATAGCATCCAGTAACTCTTCCTCAGTTTTCTGTTCTATTTTTTCTACATGCACTGCATAGACTTGGTATCCTTTTCTAGCTGTTCTTTTCAATTGTAAGGCTGATATTTGTCTTACTGAAATGGGTTTTGGTTTCCCTTTTAGTGTAAAAGGTTTCCCTTCCTCATCCACAAAATGCAGGGTTTTATCCCAACAGTTCATCAGAGCTTTCTTCTTTTCCAACCAATCCATTCCTATCAGCAGATCATAGGATCCTAATGGCAATATGTTCAAATTTACTTCTGTTGTAAAGCCATTTAATTGTATTGCTGTTTTGGGCAACTTATGTGTGACTTTTCTCTTAGTTCCAGTGGCCAGCTGTACCAACCATGACTGCTGAAATTTTTCAGGTTTAATTTTACATTTTTCTACAATTCCAGGACTAATGTAACTTAAGGAAGCACCTGGATCAATCAAAATAGTAACAGGTAGGTCAGAAATCTTACCCTCCATTTCCACCATGGTTGCTTGATGTTCTGCTTGCCGATTTTCCAAGGCTGCACTGATAGTTGGTATGCTTCTAGCTATGTCATTGACTATTGTTGCCTCTCGCTCTCTGCTGATCATATGAATATTTCGATGGGGACAATCCCTCATCATATGGGGTTCTCCACAGCCCCAACACTTCAAAGGTTCCTTCATTCTGACTGTCCCTTCCTTTTTATTGTTCCCTTCTACTGGTTTTGAAGCCACTTGGGACTGAGCAGTTTGACTTTCTTTTGGTTTATTGAATTTTTTCCGCTGATGATCTCTACCAAAATTTCTTAGATATGCTGGTTTTGGTCTTTTACCTTTGAACTCACCCTTGTTCAGCCAGTTCTTTCCTTGTTCAGCTTTACCTTTAAACTGCTGATAGCATAATCTTGCTTTCCTAACAGCCTCATCCATTGTCTTTGGATTGTCAAACTCAATTTTCTCCTTGTACACAGTAGGCAAACAATTTAAAAACCTTTGCACTTTTGCCTTTTCTTCCCTCATATAAGGGACATACCTCAGTAAATTAGTAAACTTAGTGAAAAACTCATCGATAGTGAGCTGTCCTAGTCTAAGTTCATGGAATTCTTTCGCTTTATCATCATAATAACGTTCGTTCAAATAACGATTTTTGAACTTAGCCTGAAAATCTTCCCAAGTAACTATCTTCTCATCAATGGCATGCACCATTTTTGTCTCTTCCCACCACAGTGTAGCTTTTCCTTGTAGCTGGTACACAGCTAATCTAGCCTTCAGATTGCTTTCATATTCATAAACTTGGAAATACTTGATCATGTTCAACAACCAAGCTTCAGCATCCTCTTCCTTCTCCCCATCATAGGAGGGAGGTTTGATCTTTCTAAATTCTCCCTGCAATTCTCTTCTCTGTTTATGTTGTTGTCTAGCAGCATCATCATCATCAGACTCATCCATCTTTCTCTTTCCGGAACCTTCGCCTTCCTGGCTGTTCTGGGAAGTTAGTTCTCTGGTGAGCTTTTCTTGCTCCTTACTGGCTGATGACAACATGTCATTCTGGCTTCTCAGTTCAGCCAATTCTCGTTGCAACCTGTGCAACATAGCCATTACCGGGGCATTGGGATCTGGAGTAGCAAACTCATCATGCAGATCCACATAAATTCCTCCCTCTTCAACCATTTTAGCACCACACTGTACACACTCATAAATTTAATCAGTCAAACACAACAAAAATAAATTAACAATCTCTACACTGCTCAATAACATTCAGAATTTTGTGAGCACAATACTAACAGCCTAGTTTTTGCACTTGGGCTCTGATACCATTTGTAACACCTCCAGTTTAAGGATTTTTTTTTATTTTTTATTTTTCCTTTTTATACTTGGATTCCCTCGTTATTTACTTGACTGTCTGAATACTAAGTTCAAAAATTAGGTATTTACTTTCATCCATTATTATATTTTTCTCTACTTCTGCAGTATCTCTTTTAAATTTGAAAAACCTCTTGTCCACTATCCTTCCTAATAACATTCAGTGCTCCCCATGTGCACATTAAACCCATGTACATATGGAGAAACCTCTGGAAATTTTGAATAATGAGCTCAGAAATTTAACTTTAGTTCCCTTTTGCTAAAGTTCCTCTAACCCTCTAGCATCTCTCTCTTATTAAAAGTATTGAACATTCCCCCTGTATACTTTTCCACCAAGTATATATATATTTCCATATCTCTTTATATTATCATGGGATGTTCTTCTTTCTCTATACCTAATACAATCATAGACTCTATGGCCATACATATTTTTCAATAACATCACCTAACACCTATATATATTTAATACATATACTTTTGAATCCATTATATATATTCCACTTATATATCTTGGGATATATATATATACAAGTATATCACCTATATATATAGAGGACCTATATATATAAAATGCATTTATCAACCATATCTTTTGCCCCTCATATACCCCACATATATGTATGGGTACATTTATATAATACTTATATAAATCATGGATATCTACCTTTTAATAATACGACATTTTAATGCACACATAGATATAGAAATATAACCTATATATATATATCTATTTATGACACTCCCCCTTTGATAATAAAATCGAAATCGTATAACTATATCCGCCTTGATATTCCATTCGAATATATGACAGAACTCGTATCAAGCGTGTATTAGACATAATATAATCCCACCTTGTAATATTATGATTGTATAAAACACAATGGTCTGCTCTTATCGCTGAGTACGTCAATGAGTTTTAAGGCGGCGGCCCCATTGATTTTCAACCACCGAGACTCGGCGGTTTGACGTGCTACGTCACCACGGTTGATTATTGGGTATGGCAGTGGTCCGACTACCAATTACACGGCGTAACTCGTTCCGGCTACCCCTAACCCTAATTCTAAAATACGGGGCGGGGTTTTGTCTTTCCACCCTGTTTTAGGTTGCGCTACTTGCTCAGTTATACTTGTATGCATAATACCGCCTGAATTAAATTTACCAGCTATGCATTTTGTTGTTCTTTTGCATCAAGTGTACTGGTGTTGGTTTAACGTGTGGGGTGTTTATCTTTTGGTATGCAGAGACGATGTAGCGCGCAGAAGAGTGGAGTACCCGGCGCCGCCCTTACAGATCCATGCTCAGCCGTTATGTTATGTGTAGCTTTTTAAGTTGTGTTTCTATTCGGCCCGGTACTGTGCTAGCCGACTACGACAGGTTCAGTACCTATTTTGAAACTCTTTCACATTACCGGGTACCACGCTGTCGACAAAGCTGCGTTGTTGTCCAATCGACCTTGGGATTCCCTGCACGCCTGGGACAGTGCGCTTAGGGTTTCTCATACCCTTCCACCTTACCTCGGTGGCAAAAACGCACTTATCCCTCTGCTGTTACTATCTATATATCCAGCTGTTACACAGTAATTTGTCACCGTCCCTACCATTCCCCATCCCGCACAATGGAGGACCCATTATGTGACCAATAAGCAGTGTCATGCCTTGCAAATACCATCATTGCATCCCTTTCCATGAGGAAAACATTTCTCCTGTTTATCATTTCCTGAGCAGACCCCTAAAAACACATGTTTTTGCATTGGCGCTGGTAGCCCGTTATGTACTCGCGCCAATGGGGGAAAATTAACACTGAGCCCGCGCCAATTGGCGCTCTGTCCCAGTGTTGTGCCCGCGCCACTCTGTTTATGGAAAGTTTTTTAAAAAAGAGGCGAAGTTTCGATTACAACAACTTCGTGGATGAGTCATCAGGAGTGGTTTCGCCTGAATAACCACGGCCTTCCTCCTTTGGCCTCTTGTTTCCACCATATGGGGAACCTCCCAAAAGATAAGGCCTCCCTTCCACTATTGTAGGGATCCCAACCTCCTCCTCTCCTCTATAAATATAGCCTTCATCCATTGATGAAGGGGCTGAAGGGCTGATAGTCTTGAAGTGCTAAAGCTTTGCATCTCCCTATTCCCAAGTGCCTTTGTGTTGTAAAGAATCCCTTCTTTCCCTTAAGGCCCATTCAAGCGAGGAGACCATTGTTACGAGACTCTGGAGAGGTTTCCCTTTCCTTGGCGAGCTTTGCGAGACGTGGACGACCGGAGACCCGTTCGAAGGAAGCTGCGACGTCAGAACTGGGTTGTAACTTCTATTCGTTTATCATTTTAATAGATGACTATGATTATGGTTCCACTCCTTTTTCCATCATGTTAATGCGAGTAATATCTTTTCTGACCGATGTTTAGTTACGTATGATGGTTCCTATGCTTGTATCTATTCGTTTCTTCTGTGTGCAGGTGTTCATCCGTGGAGATCGCGGAAGGATTGTGATCTGCCAGGGCTGAAGGACGGGGACATCTCTTCTTCAGATCTAGCGTTGGAATCCAGGTAGGCTCTTATCCCAAGTCTTTCATTCGTAACTAGGAGCTTGCGTCATAGCATTGTTTGTTTGTTGCTAGACCCCTGCTGGGCTAGTAGGGATCGCCTCTATCCGCAGAGGGAATTTACCTCCTCAACAAATTGGCGACTCCACTGGGGATCGTCCGGTTTCCCTTGTCTTGGTTATGATTAGTTCGCTTTGATTGTTTCCCCTTGCTTGATGAACCTTCTGGGTTGGATTCTTTCACTGTTTTAGCCTCTTGGTTTGCTTAGCTTGTATTGGTCTACTTTCAGAGTAGCTTGTTTTTAATTTTTATTGAAGAACTCGACTGGCGCGGGTTTTAACCCGACAGTCGCGCCACTTGGCGCTTGTTGCATTTGTCTGTCTCGCGCCAATCGGCCTCTGGCGCCAGTTTCAAGCCCACAGTCGCGCCACCCCTGTGACTTTTTTGAGTTTCTTCATTTTTTAGCTTTCTGGACTTGACCAGTGCTTCTCTTCTTGATTTCCCGACTGTCTAAGTGTGTTGGAGTCTTGTTTGGCTGGAATTCACCTTTGTCCTTTGGTTGTTTGCTTCTTTCTACCGATTTCACGTTTTGAGCCCTAGGGCATCTAGTGGCTTAGTGTATCGAGCCCTCCTTGGGAGTTTAGGTGTCTTGATTGTCCTGTCAACTTGTTGATTGGTTCTCCGCACTCTCTTAACAGTCTTTGATTGTTTTGCTGCGTCTTTTGAGTGATTGTTCATTCCTTCATTCGGAATTCGTTTGCCTTGCTTTGGACCTAGATCACACGGTCCATCGGAAGCTTTTGAGTCTTTCTTTGCTTTGAGAGACTTTGGGTCGATTTGGGGATCTGATTGATGGCATTGTTGAGTGAATTTTGTTTGTTTCGCTCTTTTCAATATCATCTCTCAAATTGTTCCTTTTGTTTTCAGTGCACATTAGCCATTAGACATTGAAAATCAAAAAAAAAAATCTCCTTTGTTTTGATTAATTAGTGCAAATTGTGATATTTTCCATATCGCTAGTGATTAGTGTTTGAATGAAAAGTGTTCAATTGCATTAGTTGCATTAGAGACATTGTTTTTTGTATTCCGTTCATTTCGTTTGCATAAAAGCTCTCGACTCTTATTTAACTAGTTTTCATCGAACGAAATGTTGCACTGTGGCATATAGCTTGCATTTAGGAGTCTTTCGAGACACTACATACGATAGGGCCTGGAAATTGAAACTTAATTGAAGATAAACTGTAAAATTTATTCAATTAACCTAAGGCAACATTGGAACTTAACGAAACATACTTAGAAGGTCTAGGCTAGAGACGTGTTCCGGCGTCGTTAAACCTAGCAGCTGTCGTTCGCCTGTTGGCTTTAGACAGCGCTAGTACGGACTTGCGCTCCCCGTACCGTTGCGTATATAAAGGGAGACCCCTATAGGTTTTCAATCCTTTATCCACAGGAAGCCGAGTCTGCCACCCTATACACGTGATACACCGAACACAGCATTCGGGGAGACTACCTGCACGTACGGAAAGTCCTTGGTCGATTTCTGTTTCATTATTTGAAACCAAGGTGTATATTGCAGTTCACGGATATTTGGTACACCCTTTGTGCCTAGTTTTTCCTGAGCAGTCATTTGGTCTTTTCTGACTCCCTAAACTTGGAAAGACCGTCAAGCGCTTGTCCTTTCACGCTTGTGTCAACTCTGAAAGAGATAGAGTCATCTTTTATCGTTTCTCGACTCTTAAAATATGAAACGGTAGAATTTCTTACTTTCCAATGTGGTAAAAATTAATCACCCACGATTACACGCCTGCTTAGATATTGCTTGTTGACCGTGTGACCGTGTGCCCTTAACTCTTTTTCAGCCCGTGTGTGGTTTTGAGTTTGATGGCAACTTTTTCAGAGTTCACCAACCAAGGAATCCCCTCAGAAGGGAATCCCGGTCATTTTCCTCCTTTTGGAAATGTTGGTGCTCCTTACATGGCGACGTTGTCCCTTCCTGGGTTAACTGTTGGGTTGCCCGTTTGGTTGTTCTCAACCTCTGTTGTCCCGAATGTCTCCACTACTGTTCAATCAGTTCCTCCACCTGAACAACCTCATGTTGATTCCAAGGTGGACCTCTCCCCTTCTTCGCCTGTTTCTGCGTCCTCATCTTCTACTTCGCCTGGTGAAAGCCTGGATTCGAGTAACCAGGTGGCTAAGAAGAAGAAGAAGAAGACTAAGAAGAAGAAGTCCGATAAGCGAGAGGCTAAATGTACAACTACTGTTGTTTGAGGGAGACGATACTGAGCTGGCTACCACATCGTCAGCTGGTCCTTCTTTACCGCAGGGATACAGATCTCTGGGTCAGATCATCTCAGCTGCTGCCTCTATGGGAATCTCATCTCCTGCTTCGAGGCCAGCTGCCACTACACCCGGGGTGTCTCCTTCGACGCCCGTCACTTCTGTTCCCGTGCGGCCCACTGTTTGTGTAGCTGCCTCTTCTGCTGTTGTCTCAGCCACCAGGGCTAGGCCAACTCCCGAAGATATTTATCTAGCTACTGCCATACCGGAGAATATCTCTCCGGAGGAGTATCGGTTGTTTTTGCAACAGCCGAACGCCGGAGCTGGACAAATTCCCCAAGATCCTTACCGATCTTTCTTTTCGCACTATGCACAGGACGGCACTCCCGTGTATGGTTTCCCAGGTCAGCTTGATGAGCATGGGGACATTTTGCGCCTTCCTGCTCCTGAGGCTTATCTGTATGCTCAGGGTTTACCGTACAACCAGGCTCACAACCCGTAGGGGCAGCCTTTCCAAGGCCCACCTACAGGACAACCTGGCTATCTGTACGACCCACAGGGACAGCCCATCCAAGGCTACTCTGCGGGCCAGCAAGGGCCATTGTACAATCCGCAAGGACCATATTATAGCCCTGTTGGTCAACCTGCTCAGCCTCAGCCGGGGTATCAATAGGGACCGGCCTATGGTCCTGGGGGGCAAATCCAGCCTTCTTTACCGATGCAACCGCAGTATCCTGTTGTCTCTAACGTTGCATATCAGCCAGGACCACCCTATGGTTCTCGTCAGTCAAACTGCTTCTGCCATACCTGTCCTGCTCCACCACTGCCACCGGTCATCCTGGTGATGACCTGTGTCCCCACACAGCCAACGCTTATTCTGGTAACCTGGGCTCATTTACAACTGTGTCAACTCGCAATCACTACCGTTTATCCGCTAACCCGTTCATTCGGCTGCCTCTCACTCTGCCAACCCGGTTCATTCGTGCCAGCCCTCTCATTCCGTCACTCACAACTGCTCATTCAATGCCACAGCCTAATCAAGCTCAAATGCCACAGCCTAAATCAACATCATGCTTACGCACTGCAGCTCCAGTGTCGCACTTATCGCTAGCCTACTCATCCTCGCAGTGGTTATTATCCTCATGGTCGGGCCCAACCGAACTATAACCACTGAGGCTCTCGCATCCTCCTCCTCCACCCAAGCCCCACCTAATCCAAAGAACAACCAACTACCATGATAGCCAGTATACTTAATCAGGGCCCGAATCCTGGTTATCAAGCCCCACACAATGGTTACCAGCAACCAAATCAGTCTGGTTATACGAACCATGCCCCCTACGGTCAGAATCCTACGGGACAGAACCCGTGGGGGCAGGGATATTCACAACCATCGTGGAGCATGGGTACCGGACCTTATTCTGGGACTGGCATGGGAATTAACCCTCCATTGCCGTTCCTGGCTACCTTGGATCTACCTGACGTTTCGAAGTTGACCAATGATCCGATTGCTCATAATCCATATTGGCCCCCGGTTCCGACCAAGATACCAGGAGACTGTCCCAAGTTTGAGGGCAAATCTGGAGAAGACCCCCAGGCGCATGTGATGACGTATCACCTCTGGTGCTCGTCTAACTCTTGGACTGACGATTCGGTTCGTTTGCGTCTTTTCCAGCGTACGTTAACAGGAGCTGCCGCTAAGTGGTACATAGAGCTATCCCGTGGTATTTTTCAGGATTTCAACTCGTTAGCCATGGCTTTCCTCACGCATTTCCAGTTACCAGTCCGGTATGAGACTGGGACGCACCTCCTGTCTTCCCTGAAGCAGGACTCGGCCACTCACATCTCGGATCACATCCATGAGTGGCGGCGCCATCGTCGACTGATCAAGTTTCACATACCTGATCAGATTTTGACTCACTGGTTCACCACCTCCTTTGTCAATAAAATCGCTCAGGATATCGCGATGGGAGCGTGTGTGACGGAGGAACAAGCTATCGCGCGTGCCCAGTATCTGGATCTTGTTTATTCACAATCTGGCACGCTTTATGACATCCTGCCTGATGCTCCACGGCCCGGAGCCAAAAAGACCCCGCCTACCCCTACGGTGGATGGCGTCATTAGTTCCGTCTCTCAAAATTCGAAGAAGTCTTCGAATGGGAAGCAGAAGGTTAATTCTTCCAACAATACCTCTGCTAATCCCGCCTCATCCGATTCTGGTAAATCCGCGGAGGTAAATGCTGTTCAGGCCAATCCCGCAGACAAATCCTCCAAAGGGAAAAAGAAGGGCAAAGGCAAATCAAAATCTGATGCCCCGAAACCGGAATCTAAAACTCGAACTGAGGATGGCTCCCAACGTAAGCCGAAATTCCCCTGCCTCATCTGTGAAGGTGACCATTACACTAAGGATTGTCCACGACGGTCCGAAATTAGTCAACTTCTTAAAGGCTCAAAAGGGACTCCGGCTGTTTTAAAAGAGCCATTTCCATCTCAGCAGACCCAGATGGTCGAACAAGGTTCATCATCCGCACCGTTTGGGTCTCAGGTTTTCATGATGAAAACTAATGCACCTATCACTATTGCTACTAGATCGAAGGATTACAATAGTCAGCAGCAGGCACCCGGGAAGGCAGTTGCGGATGGACCGCCTCCCCCACCTATTTCTGGTCCGTTGGAAATCGAGAAGCCGACTCTCGAACCCGTTGTGAAGCCACCTCCCAAGGGTGTTCTTCGAAGATCCTCTTATAATCCAAATGCTCGTGCCGCTCAACATTATAGCATCGTTGAGGATCTGGCACAGGCGCCATGTGCCATGTCTGCACTTGAGTTTCTTCAAAGTTGTCCTTCACAACGGAAGGCTTTACTGTCTGCCATCGGTGGTATCGATCCCGCCGACTCGAGCCTTCTCACCTTTGATCTGGAGAATTTTACTCCCCGGCTTCCGCATCAAATCGCTTTGGTCATTCAAGTCGGGATTAACGGTCTGAACGTTCACAGAGCCGTCGTAGATGAGGGTGCATCTACTTGCGTTATGTCCTCCGCTTGTTGGAAGGCCATCGGATCTCCAACCTTGTCGTCATCTCCCAATGCCCTTGAGGCATTTGATGGTCGGGAATCTAAACCCCTGGGAGTTCTCGAGAGTCTGGCGATCACATTACAGGGAAAACCTGTCAACGTAGAAGTAGAAGTGGTTGACGCTAAACTCAACTACAATATACTTCTTGGCCGCAACTGGACCCATGCCATGCTCTGCGTGTCGTCTACTGTCTTTCGATTCATTAAGTTCCCTCACGAGGGCAAGATTGTCACGGTAGATCAGTTGTCATTTTTTACCTCTAGCTCTGAGAACAACGTGCCGTATGTGGATCAAATTCCGAATCCCCCAGACAGCATAGGACCTGGTCTCTTCAAAGACCCAGTCCTCATGGGTATTTTCCCTGCACCGCCACCAAATACCGCTCAAGTCAACATGTTGTCCAGGACTGATGACCCCTGGCTGATTCCTACACCTGAGCAGGTATATGAGTTTGGAGAATCCATGCCTTTAACGCCAGTAGAGATCAGCTACTGTGAGATTGTTGCTGCATCGGACCCTCCACCTCCTCGGCATGCTCCGATGAGCATGGCTCTTGACGTCTACTCACAATCCCCCTGGCTTGGTCAGGCTGATTCGCCTGATCCTCTTAGAGAGACTTTTCCCTCAGATGAGGCTATCATTGAAACTATGTCTCTTGAGGAGCTACCCTGGGGCGATGGGCATCATCGCTCCTCGTTTATGCCTAGCTTGGGGGCAATGACTGACTGTCTAGAGCGTTATGCTACTCAGGTTCCTTCTCCTCCTCTTCAAACACCGATCTTGACGCACGAGGTCTTTTCAGAGGGTAATCTGAGTAACATTACTCAAACTGTTCCTATCAACATCTCTATTAAACCAGGGATTGTTGAGAACATTCATGTGGGTGTGACTTGTTCTCCCGAGGAGATTCAGGTCTATACGGAACTTTTCAAAGAATTCAGAGATGTTTTCGCATGGTCCTACGAGGAAATGCCGGGAATTGATCCTAGTATTGTCGTCCACGAGATTCCAACCTATCCAGGTGCGAAACCCGTGCGCCAACGCTTACATCCCATGCATCCTCGGAAAGCCGCCGCTATCAAAGCAGAAGTTGAAAAACTACTGAACGCGGGGTTTATTTATCCGATCCCCCTTACAGAATGGGTGTCCAATATCGTCCCTGTCGATAAAAAGCAGGGTACCATTCGAGTTTGTGTGGATTATCGCGATATCAATCGCGCCTGTCCTAAGGATAATTATCCCACTCCGTTTATCGACCAAATCATCGACGATTGCGCCGGGAGTGAGATCTATTCCTTAATGGACGGTTTCTCAGGTTACAACCAGATCAATATTGCACCTGAGGATCAACATAAGACCACATTCATCTGTCCGTGGGGCACTTTTGCATATAAAAAACTCCCGTTCGGCTTAAAGAACGCTGGCGCCACGTTTCAGCGAGCAATGTCATATGCTTTTCATGATATTCGCCATATCGTCCAGCCTTATCTGGACGACTTGCCTGCCCATTCGGGTAAGCGAGAGGATCATCCGGACCATCTTCGCCAGATATTTCTTCGTTGCAGACGCTACAATATTAGGCTGAATCCTCATAAGTGCGTCTTCTGCGTCGACTCTGGCCGTCTTTTAGGCTTTATAGTCTCGAAAGACGGAATTCGCCTCGACCCTCTAAAGGTTGAGGCCATTATAAATCTCCCGTCACCCTCCTCCCTTTATCAGTTGCAGAGTCTGCAAGGGAAAGCGAATTTTCTTAGGCGCTTTATCCCGAATTACGCCGAGGTGGCCAAAGGATTCACTCGTTTGTTAAAGCAAAATGTTCCCTTTCATTGGGACGAAATCGCTCAAGAATCCTTTGAGAAGCTGAAGACATTGCTCGTCAATGCTCCGTTGCTTCGTCCTCCGGACTACCACCGCGACTTTACTTTGTATCTAGCCGCCGCATTAAGCACCATCGCCATGGTCTTGGTGCAGGATGACGAGAACGGTGACGAACATATTGTTTATTACCTATCTCGGAACCTTCTCGACCCGGAAACGCGTTATGCACATGTTGAGAAGTTGGCCTTAGCAGCCGTACACGTCGTACAACGCTTTCGCCATTACATCCTTTTGCGCACGATAACAGTGGTTTCAGACTGCAACCCCATGACGTATATTCTTTCTAGACAATTACTAGGGGGCAAGTACTCCAAATGGATCGTGATCCTGCAGGAGTTTGACTTGGAATTCACCACTGCCAAGTCAACTAAATCACTGGTCTTCGCGGATTTGATATGCTCTCTCCCTATAGACTCTATTCCTAAACACTCTGAAGATCATATACCGGACGAAACGTTGTTTCTTATCGATACTCATGATCCTTGGTACGGTGACATCATAGTGTATCTTCAGACCGCGACATTTCAGTCTGAGTTGGATAAAGCTGCACGCCGTCGAATTCGGCACCAGTCCCAACCCTACCGCATAGTAGGAGATACCTTATATCGTATTGGAGTAGATTCGGTGCTCCGACGATGCCTTACCTTGGAAGAGGCTGAGAAAGTCTTAAATGACTGCCACAGTGGCGCCTGTGGCGGACATATGTCCGGATATGCTACTGCCCAGAAGATTCTACGGGCAGGTTATTTCTGGCCTTCCATATTCAAGGATTGTATCACTGCAGTCCGTAAATGTCATCCATGCCAGATTTTTCAGCGCAAGATGCGCGCGCCGCCGTTTCCATTGCATCCCGTTATTACCGTCGGCCCTTTTGCGAAATGGGGCGTGGATTTTATGACGTGTAACCCTCACTCGGCCGGGGGGCATGCGTATATCATTGTCGCAGTCGACTACTTCACTAAGTGGGCCGAGGCGATGCCTACACTAGCTGCTGACGGAAGAACGGCTGCTTCATTTTTATTCAACCATGTTATTGCACGATTCGAGGTTCCTCAAGCTATCGTCACTGATCACGGTACTCATTTCCGTGATTACATGATGGCGGAGCTGACAGCTGCGTTGGGCCTGCGTCACGACAGCTCAACGCCATACTACTCTCAAGCGAACGGTCAGGTTGAAGCGGTGAACAAGGTTTTGGTCACTATGCTTCAACGAACAGTTGGGATTCATAAATCCAGTTGGCATCTCCAACTGTTCTCAGCTCTCTGGGCGTACCGAACATCTGCTAAAAGTGCAACCGGATTCACACCATTCCAACTGGTGTACGGTCTGGAAGCTACTTTGACGGTTGAATGTGAAATTCCTTCGCTCAAATTAGCTGTGGAGCTCTTACCGGATACTTCTCCTGAGGAAGAGCGTCTTCTGTATCTCGAACGGTTGGATGAAACCCGTTGTCTAGCTGCTTTGATCATCGAAGCACAAAAGAAGAGGGTCAAATCTCATTTTGATCAATCTGTTTCTCCCCGTTCTTTCATTGAAGGAGACCTAGTCCTCTTGTACGATCAGGCACATGATAAGCTTGGTGCCGGTAAACTCCAGCCCATGTGGCACGGTCCCTATATAGTAAAACGTGTTTTGAAAATGGGGCCTACGAGCTTATAGACTACGAAGGAGTTCCATTGGCGCAGCCCAGAAATGGGCTGTACCTTAAGAAGTACTACGCTTGAAATGATTTCTTGGTGTGGTGTGTGTACATAGGTGTGTGATTGTCATTTGTGTGCATGGTGTGGTGTGCTTTGTAAACATCTTTCTGCTGATCGGGTCTTCCTGGTTGTGCAGATGTCCATTCATCCATTTGTTGGTTTCGCGGATGGTGCCTCCCGCAGTACCAGGAATCTGTCTTCCGCAGCCTGGGTAATCTACGATCCTGCTGGTGAGTTGATTGACCTGCAAGGTGTGTGTTTAGGACGTACCACGAACAATATCGCAGAATATAGCGTCGTGTTGGAATTATTAACCGAGGCAGTAAACCTTGGTATCCGTGAATTTCTCGTGTACCTAGATTCACAACTTGTAGTGTTGCAGCTGAACGGGCACTATTCGATAAGAGACCCGTCCATTTTACGATTGTATTTGCGTATTCGATTACTGGAAAGGAATTTTGAATACATTACATATCATCATATACCCAGACATTTGAATACATTAACAGATGCAGTAGCAAATTTGGTGTTAGACAGGCATTTGCGCAATTTATAAAACATCATCACATGTAAAGAAGACTCATCCAGAAATAGATATGTATATATATAGATATCGAAATGTTTACATAAAGTGTGTCGCATAAAACTCAAAAAATATACATAATTGTCTTAATACATCCTGAGACACTGTGTCTCTCAAAAATAGGTGTAGCTAAATCCTAGAGACTAATCCGCATGGTGCTCATGATAGCACGTCACTGCACGCACTAGCCGCCTCAGGATTCGGTGGAGCCGGTTTGGAACTCCCACCATATGGCGCTGGTACTCCATCGGTACGTCTGACAGCCGGGCATAGTCCGGGATCCCATGGGCAATCCCCTCGAGGTTCTGGACCAGTGCCTCTCCTCTGGTGCCTTCCCCCTGGATCTCAGGGGCGAGTTGTGTCCTCCGGGAGATAGGAGACATCCCGGCTGGTCTCTCAGGTCCTACATCTGCATGCATATATAATTGTGTTAAGACAAGTGTGTATTAACAAAAAAAAACATATAAACATGAAATCAAAAATTTGAGGTCTTACCCAACTCCTCGTCCCAGTCATCCCCTTCTGGTAGTGGGAGATCTGGGTCTCCTGTAAAGTCAGTTCCCGAATAGGGCCAATCTTCCACAACGATCAGTTGGCGCCGTAGCCACCTAAAGAACTCTGGCTTCCAGGACATCTGTTGGCCACCTCCAGATCTGGGCATCAGTGCTGCCCAGCGAGCCATTCGCGGCTCTCGTGGTACCGGACTCACCACATGGGCCTCTTGGCCCTGGAAGGTTGCTATGCGTTCCAGAATGAACAATACCAAGATGGAACCATACCCAAACTGCTTCAGTTTCCCCTATTTGCACTTTGTGAGCTGCCTTTTCATATTGATGGTCACGGCTGTTGCCCAATCATACAGTCGGGGACCCATGCATTCTGAGGCTAACAGGAGTTGAGTCTTCGTGGCCTCGTGCGGAGCCTGCGACCCAGCAGCCCACGTAATGGTGTGGAGAACTACTCTCAGTGCTAGATCAGGGATGGTGGAGATGTATACTTTCTTACTTCCTGATCCTGTTTGTGCCCCTCGGCACACCCGCGCCATTACCTCTTCCATATTTTCCCCTGATGGTCTGCTACCAGTCAGTACAGGGATTGGACCTCTGCGGGACAATCCAGTAATGAAATAAATGTCAGTGACCTCCAATTCCAGCACTTGGTCTCGTATTCTGAATACTTGGTCATTTTCATCCCAGATGTTGATTAGATATTGGAGAAGCTCTGGCTGAGCTCGTAAGCATGGCGTGAGGAAGAACTTTTTCAATCCGCAGTCTCTCAGAGCATTCATGCAAGCCTGGCTTTGCATGGCCTCTTCATCCTCATCTCCGTGTTCTCGTTCCTTCCATTCAATTGCCATTTTGAGTGTTTATCTGCATTCACATGGTCAAAAACCCCTTATTAGATCTTTGGTGAGCTTCAAATTTCAAGAAATTTGATGTAAATATCGGAATTTTAGGCAAAAATCTAGGTTCCGCCGCTGGCGCGGCTGTTTTGCTAACAGTCGCGTCAGGTGGCGCGGGCCTTTTGGTAAAAAGAGCTCAGTGGCGCGGGTCCGTGCCCGATACCCGCGCCACTGGGCCCGGCCCTAAAATTTTAAAAGTGCCCTTACAGAACTGATTTATGAAGGGAAATCATTAAAAAAATGTATGGAAATGAAGAGAAAAGGAGCGCCTCTTACCTGTGACAGACGAGACGCTGAATGGTTGCCTGGATTGGTCGCAATCACCGTCAGAAGATTCTGCTCCAAATGGACCACTGTTGCTTTCCACAAGGTAAATAGTAAAAAGTAATTTCATTTTTTACCAATTAGACATATTTATAACTTTTTCACGTTAAATGAGCTTTAAAAGTTATTTTTGTCAAATATTTGCATGTATTATGTCGAAATGGATTTTACGCTTGCTTGGTATGTGCAGCAACAGGTTTTTGCAACTTAAAAGGTGGAAACGAGTTATATTTTATACTTTTTCGGACTCGGTAAATACACGAAAAAGTCACTCTGGAGTCATCTTTCAGCTCTTTTCTGACTCTCTAAATATGAAAAGATCGCCGAGGCCCTTGTCGTTTCGATCTCGTTAAAATGGACACGAATCGACATTCACCCGGTATAAGTTTAACCCTTTTTCGGGCCGGGATGGATTGATTACGAAAAAGGAATACCCTAGCCTATTGCGACTAGGAGGTTTTCCCGGATATTGCTTTCTACCTTTTCGGATCTGGGGAACTATTGACGAAAAGGGACCTGTGGAGTTTTCTTTTCCGCTGTCTTTTCAAACTCTCTAAACATGAAAAGACGCCGAGTTCTTCCTTTGTCAGACTCGTTAAACCCTGATGACATCGGATATAGTCGAAATGACGTTCTCCGAGTTTCTCCTTCCTAGGACTCGTTAAATGCACTAGGGTGGATTCGCCCGAAGGGAGGACTTATATCACAAGAATATGCTATCCCCTTCAAGCTTGTTATCAAAAATAATTGGGGTACTCGCCAGAAATGGTGGGGGAAAAATGGAACCATCGTCGTTGTCGTCAGCAGTATGTCGCTCTTGAACATGGCACTTGTCTGCATTCGTGTCAGGTTGGGGACATCTCATCTCGTTGCTTCACTTTGCTTCCATGGGTTTGGGTAATCTCTTTTGACCTCTCATCTGTTCACTGCCTCGTCACCATGACCTCTGATCCGTTGATGTCAAATACTGCCAAGTCCATTGTCGTGTCGTTCATGTGTTCAAGAGAAGTTGGCCTCTGCAAATATCAACCTTCCTCTGTTTCTCATATGATCCTGATTCACAACAAAACATCATGTTCCTCTGTCTCGTGTCGATGATGTGGGAATCACTATGGCCCACCTTCGATCAAGGTCACTTCCTGTCGACTTCAACTCATTATCCAGGAAGCTGGTCTAGAGACTCCTGATGGTACCTTGGAGCCTGCATGCCTCAATGGCAGGTTCGTCGCATTCGACGTGAAGTTTACATCATTGACTTCCGATCGAATGATTCTGCGGGTGTTCGACGTCAACTCATTTATTCACACGCCGTAGATTGTACCTGTAGTACCTTGAGGACCATTGTCATTATTGGTGGTTTCTCTCGCGTCTGTTAACAGTTTTCATCATTGGCTGGTAATCAGACGATGTTCTTGCATGTTCGACATCAGCTCACATATTCACATGCTCAAACTTGTACTTGTTTGGGTCGAGATGGAGCGCAAGACCCTGGATTGTGTCTGTTGTAATCCAGGCTGCGATTGTGGATTATTATCATTATGTACATGACTCACTGATTGGATGGCTGCGACCATACCCGAGTCTATTTGTTTGATCTTAGTTGGATGGCTGCGCCCATACCCTGGATCCGGATTATAGCATACTCTGTTCGGATGGCTGCGTCCATACCATATATATACATCATGTACTTGAGATATCGGTTGTATCTGTCTGTGCAGGTTTTCCGACGGCGGGCCTTCAGTTGGACATGTTCTCGTAAAGCATTTCTGTAGGCGTAGGTAGACCAAGTCCCCTACCTCAAACTTCCTCTCAACCCGTCCCCTATCAGCATACAACTTCTGCTGGTTCTGTGCTGTAGCCATATTATCCTTGAGAGCTCGGAGAATGTTCTGACTCTCTTGGATCCAGTCCTTGGCTCTAGGAGCCTTACTAGCACCAAACATCACGTCAACAAAATATAAAGCATGATATCCATACAATGCATAAAACGGAGACATACCAGTAGACATGTGATGAGTGTCGTTGTAGCAGTACTCCCCCAAGTGCGACCACTTCAACCATGCCTTTTGCTGCCCACTGACATAGTTACGCAACTAGCCCTCCAGCCACTTGTTCACTATCTTGGTCTGTCCATTCGTCTGGGAGTGGTAACTAGTACTCGGTGTCAACTCAGTGCCCACCAAACAAAAAAACTTCTGCCAAAATCTGCCCATGAAGCGGCTGTCCCTGTCACTGACAATGGTCTTCGGGAGACCATGCAATCTGAAAACGTCCCTGAAGAACAACTCTGCTACCTGTGCTGCAGTGTAATGTGCCGATATGGTGAAAAATTGAGCATATTTAGTCAACCGATCAACGACTACAAATATGCAATCCTTGCCCTGTACCATGGGCAACCCTGTAATGAAGTCCATCGAGATACTCTCCCATTTCCCCTCAGGTATGGGAAGAGGCTACAATAATCCTGCCGGATAGTTCATATCTCCTTTGTTACGCTGGCAAACCTCACACTCCCTGACATATTGGAGCACGTCCTCCTTGAGGCCCTTCCAAGAGAACCTCTCCCTGATGGCCCTATAGGTTTTGGTAAACCCTTGGTGGCCTGATAATGGTGAATCATGCGAGGCATGCAATATCTTCTTCTTGAGCTAGGAGCCCTCAGTCAAGAAGATCCTGTCCCTGTAATAAATCACCTCGTCCATCACTCTATACCTATCATCTGTCACCTGCCCATCCAAAATCTTGCAGGCAAAACGGTCCTTGGAGTACTTTACCAATAGTTGAGCCCTCCAATCCGTGTCCAAACTCATCAAGGACAACGCTGCTGGCCTGTGTGAAAGTGCGTCTACCGCAACGTTGTTCTTCCCTTTGACATACTCAATGTCAAAGTCATAAGCCTAGATCTTACTGACCCTCTTTTGCTGCCTCTCCAGCAACTGCTTCTGCTCTAGAAAAAACCGGAGGCTGTTGTGGTCCGTCCTCACCCTGAACCTGTTCCCCACCAGGTATTACCGAAACTTTGCCAATGCATCCATGATGGCCAACATCTCCTTGTTGTATACAGCATACAACCTCTCATGTGGCAATAGCTTACGACTCTCAAAAGCTATGGGGTGGCCTCCCTGCATCAACACTGCACCTATCCACTCCCCCGATGCATCGCACTCCAAGACAAAGGGTTGTGTAAAATCCGGTAATGCTAACATTGGGCAGTTGCTCATCACCTCCTTGAGCCTGTCAAAAGCCCTCTGCACTGTATCCGACCAACTGAATGCCCCTTTCTTGGTGAGATCTGTAAGGGGTGTAGCAAGCTGGGAAAATCCCTTGACGAACTTCCGGTAGTAGGTGCAAATCCCCACAAATCCCCGAAGTTCCGTCACATTCTTCGGCTTCGGCCATTCCTTGATGGCCCTGATCTTCTCCTCGTGTACCTTTACTCCATCCACCCCGATGATGTGCCCCAAGTAGAGCATCTTGGTCAACCCAAACTCGCACTTGGAGAGCTTAGCATAAAACTGATGCTCTTCCAAAATGCGCAATACAACCTCTATATGTTGGAGATGCTCCTCCCATGTCCGGCTGTAGATCAATATGTCGTCAAAGAACACTAGCACACACTTCCTCAAGTGACTGCGGAAGATGTGATTCATGCATGACTGGAAAGTGGCTGGGGCATTGGTTAGTCCAAAAGGCATCACCAAAAACTCAAAATGGCCGTAATGACACCGGAAAGCGGTCTTGGGAATGTCTTGCTCCCTCACGCGAATATGATGGTACCCGGATCTCAAATCAATCTTTGAGAAGAACTTGGCCCCCCTCATCTCATCCATCAACTCATCAATCTGTGGGATGGGGTACTGGTTCTTCATGGTCTTCTTGTTCAGGGCCCTGGAATCAATGCATATCCTCAACGTGCTGTCCTTCTTCTTCACCATCACTACTGAAGAAGCAAAGGGGCTGGTGCTAGGACGGATGTGTCCAAGAGCTAAGAGCTCATGGATAGCCCTCTCAATCTCATCCTGATAGGCTTTGGGGTGCCTATAGGGTGTAGTGATAAAAGCTTGGATACCTTGCTCCAACTCGATAGTGTGCTCAAACCCCCGATCCGGTGGCTGTCCTGGTGGTATCTCCCCAAATACCGTAGCATACCTGTCAAGAATGGACTGTACATTTGGGTGTACGACCTGCCCTGTAGATCCTGCCTTCGACACATGCAGCTCCACTGCCCACTCTATGTCTCCCTTCCGGAAATCTGCCTCCATCTGGTGTGCTGAAACTATCTGTGGTGGGTAGGTGTGCATCCCCCGAATCTTCTCATGCCTCTCAGTCTTTTTATCTGTCCACTCTATCTCCAAGGTCTCCCAGTTAGTGGTGACCTTCCCCAATGTGATAAGCCACTATACCCCCAGTATCACGTTGGTGTCCAGAATGTCCACCACGAAAAAATGATCTGTCAGGGTGTATGTCCCCATTGTCACTGCCAAGACCGGCACATACCTGGCACACTGCATGGTCTGGTCCCCTGGAACCAGCATCGAAAATCCATCAAAAGTCTCCGTCTGTATGCCCCTTCGCTCTACCAGCTGAGCATCAATGAAATTGTGGGTAGCCCCACTGTCTACCAATACTGACACACTCTGCCCTCGCACTGTACCTCGGACACGCAATGTCAAGTACTTGAGAACTCCCCGCAAGGCTGTAAGGGCTCCCCCAATAGGTGCAAAAGCTGCACCTCCTGCTCCAGGTGGTAGATGTGGCAGATGATCCCCTCTCTGTGCTATACTGATGTCTCTAGCCTCCACATCCTCATACTCGTCTTCTTCCCTGCTACTATCAGAGAAGACCTCGATGTAATGTGCCTTCCCCGCGGCGCAACGGTGTCCTGGTGCCTATGGCTCCTGGCACGTGAAGCACAATCTCTTCCGCTTCAATTCTCTCTTGGCCTCATCATCTCCAAACCCTCTACCCTGGTTCCCCTTGGCAGGCGGAACCCTCTCGTCCTTTCCCTTCTGCTGGAATGCCGATCTCTGGGGAAAAAGAGCTCTAGTCCTGGGAAGTGCATCCTGCAAATCCCGAGCCCTCTCAATTGCATCATGGAGTGTCGCGGGCCTCGTCGATCTGACCAATCCCCGTAGAGGCTCTACCAATCCATCTATGAACATATAAATCATATGGGCGGTGGATAGATCTGGTACCATCACAGAGAGTCTCAAAAACTCTGATATGTATGTGTCCGGCCTCCCGGTCTGCTTGAGCTTGGTTAGCTCAACAAAATGCTCCTCGGGATCACTTCGGTCAAAACGCTCCACCAACCTCCGCGTAAACTTGGCATATGTTGTCACTCTCGAGTGCCCCAACATAACCATTCCGTGAAACCACCAATCCTGGGCCTCGCCCTCTAGGTGCAGCGCTGCCACTTTAATGGCCTCTAGCTCTGCCATCTGATTAAGCTGGAAGTATATATCCAACTTCTCCACCCAAGCTTTTGCCGAGCACTTGGATGATCCATCAAATGTCGGTAAAAGAAATCTGCCCATCGTGCGGTGCAAGTCTCCGTCATGTGAATGCCTGTTCCCCCTGTGATGGTTGTGGGGTTTGCTGTCCCGCTTGAGTTGAACAAAATCGTGGAAAGTGATGGCATCTCTGAACTCCTGACCTTATGTCTGGTACTCAGCGAAATAATCCCCCATGTGTGCCGGCTCCTGCTCCTGCTGTGCTTCTGTCCCAATGTCTGCGGCAAGAAATGTAGGCATCGTGGAACGGGGGGGTGTGTGTGATGCCACCTGCTGCGCTGTGGGGTGCTTCTGTAAATGATGAGATGTGCCTGAACCCTCTCCAACATGGAAACCCCTTGGGGTCTCGCGTGGTCTAGACTCTGTTGTGAATCTCTGCCCCATCTCCTCTATCCGTTTCGACAGATCCTGTACCGATTTGAGGAGAAGTTCCCCGAACTCCTTATCGGCATTCCTGTCCTCTGCCATTTGTTCCTCTTCCTCTGCGTCCACTACTGGAACGCTGTCATCTTCCCCGAAAGTGAGCTCTAACCTTCGTTCTTGATCTCTGTACCTCCTCCCTCGGTAACAAATGTATGATTTACCTGAAGGTGTCATAGGCAATCTGTTCCACAGGCTGAGCCAAGTCTATGAGCTTCGATGCCACTGTAATATTCCAAGTAGAAATAAATAGCAATATAAAGCACTTAAACAAAACAAACAACAACTAGAGAGATATCACATGAACAATAACCAATATGGAGAACGCTGAGCCATTTTATTAATACTGAAAGATAGAAAATGAGTACAAAAGTGATCAGAATGATGGCACCTTGGCTTGCACTAGGCATGCGTAGAAATACTCTCAGATTGGGACCCGAAATGGCTGCTAGCTCAAGACTGCGTTATCTCCAAGCTGCTGGCACTGCTACTATACTACTGCTACTGCTGGAATGAACTGAATCGTTGGGGTTGCTCCCCACCTCGGAAAATGCTGAAACTTTGTGAATGGCCTCTACTCCCAATACTCAGAAAACCCCAGAAAGCTCTCCAGAGATGGCCGACCCCTGAAAATAGCTCCCTTGAGGCACTACACTATTCCTCAAGGAGGGACGCTGGCTCTAATGATCTGCTCCAAAAGCTGGTCCGTAACTCTTCCAAAACACTGGAAAAGGGAAGGGCTCGCCCCTTATCCACTATCCAGGGCTAAATCCACCTCAAACTCCCAATCCGGAACAACCTCCCCACAAGACTGCGCCCTCCCTCTCACTGACTGCGCTGCCCCTCTGCGTGGACGCTCCTCTTGTGATAGCTGCAACTCCCACTGACAAAATAAGGATGGAACTCCTCACCCGAGTAGGCACTCGAAGTCCCCCGGGGTTGAGGTTGGGATCTCCGAACGGAGACACCCGATGTACTGAACAGTACGTTCAGACTTTGCTAAACAGCAAGCGTGCTTAATGCCAAGAAGACAAATCTCAAATGCATAATCGGAATGATCAGAATGAGGAGACCCTTCCTCCTTTTATGCTTGGTGAGCCTCTTCCTCACCTAGGCCCCACCAATCTTTGCGCTGTCCCTCTTGGCCTACGCTGTCCAACTCAAACTGTGCTAGCTACGCTCCACGCTGCCCCTTTCCTTGCGCTGCCACTTGGCCACTAGGCTCCAACTTGCTAATTCGATATGTCTCCTTAGTGACTTTAGGGAATGCTTTTATCATAAGTGTGAGCTAAGTGATCCTTCACCCGCTTTATTTATATTTTAACTTTATAAAGGCAAAAATAGTCAAAATTAATATTTCCAATTAGCTATTGCTAATTGGGAATATTACAGTCTCCCCTGACAAAACGTTGCTTGTCCTCAAGCAACTATAATGATGGATGCTGTAGAATCTTTTCGCTCTCCCAGGTGGCATCCTCATCCGGTAAATTCCTCCATCTCACTAGGTACTCCCTGACTGTTTTGCTCTGTAACTGCCTCTCCCTAGTGTCAATAATGGCCTCCGGCTGTAGCACCAAGTGCCCCTCATCATCTGTAGGCGGAAGCTCCTGCTGCCCCAATGCCTTCTTCAGGCATGATACGTGAAAAACGTTCTGAATCTTGTTGCCCTGGGGAAGCTCCAACTCATATGCAACCTGTCCCACTCTGCGTATCACCATGTAGGGTCCATAGAAGCGGGGCTTGAGTTTTTCAGCCCCCTTCTACTTTAGCGTGGACTGCCGATATGGCTGCAAGCGTTGGTAGACCAAGTCCCCTACCTCAGACTGCTTCTCAACCCGTCCCCCGTCAACATACAACTTTTGCTGGTTTTGCACTATAGCCATGTTATCCTTGAGAGCTCAGAGAATGTCCTGACTCTCTTGGATCCAATCCTTGGCTCTAGGAGCCTTGCTAGCACCAAACATCATGTCAGCAAAAGATAAAGCATGATATCCATACAATGCATAAAACCAAGACATACCAATGGACATGTGATGAGTGTTGTTGTGGCAGTACTCCCCCAAGTGCAACCATCTCAACCATGCCTTCTGCTGCCCGCTGACATAGTTACGCAAGTAGCCCTTCAGCCACTTGTTCACTATCTCGGTCTGTCCATCCGTCTGGGGGTGGTAACTAGTACTCAATGTCAACTCAGTGCCCACCAAACGGAAAAGCTCCTGCCAAAATCCGTCCATGAAGTGGCTGTCCTTGTCACTGACAATGGTCTTTGGGAGACCATGCAATCTGAAAACGTCCCTGAGGAACAACTCTGCTACCTGTGCTGCAGTGTAATGTGTTGATATGGCGAAAAAATGAGCATATTTAGTCAGCCGATCAACAACTACAAATATGCAATCCTTGCCCTGTAGCGTGGGCAACCCTGTAATGAAGTCCATCGAGATACTCTCCCATTTCCCCTCAGGTATGGGAAGAGGCTGAAATAATCCTGCGGATGGTTCATCTTTCCTTTGTTACACTAGCAAACCTCGCACTCCCTGACATATTGGAGCACGTCCTCCTTGAGGCCCTTTCAAGAGAACTACTCCCTGATGGCCCTGTAGGTTTTGGTAAACCCCTGGTGGCCTGATAATGGTGAATCATGCAAGGCATGCAATATCTTCTTCTTGAGCTGGGAGCCCTCAGTCAAGAAGATCTTGTCCCTGTAATAGATCACCTCGTCCATCACTCCGTACCTGTCATCTGTCCCCTGCCCATCCAAAATCTCGCAAGAAAAATGGTCCTGTTATCGCTTGCCGCCTACACCTACCTACAGTTAGTGGGAAAAGCCTTCAACCCCACAGGTGTGGTTGGTGGCAAGGAAC
>JAXQQM020067179.1:0-72671 GCA_034641835.2 Pinus albicaulis
GTTTATTTTGCCTGTTACAAATTAAAAGTGGTTTTTAGCAATGGGAGTCATGTTTTTTAAGGTTCATACTAATATGAAGATCTTGTAATTCTATATTCAGGATAAGAGAAGATGGCCTCTGCTTTGGGCAGTATGACAACAATTACCACATCTACCTCATTGGGTAACAATGGAAAGGGGAAGAAGTTGGGTGCAATGTTTGATAATTATGGCAAACAATTGTCTTCTCTTTCAGTTTTTTCACCCATTTCCTTTAATCGCTCAAGCAGAAGAGGGTCTCTGATATTACGCGACAAAGAGAAGGTAGTTAATACAAGAGCTATGGAAAAGGAGTTGTACTTCAACAAGGATGGCTCAGTGACAAAAAAATTGCAGGTCAGAGAAAAAATTATGTTTAAAGGAAGGTCACCTGCACGTGAAACTTCACTATGGTGGATCTTTCCTTGTCCACTTATATTCGATTTTAATGTGTTATTTTAATTTTTCATGGAGGGTTGTTTTGGCATATGGTCTGGCATTCAATTGCACACTTACTGAAAGCATTGTCAATTTGTCTTGCGGGCGGTGTGAACAAACTTGCTGATCTTGTTGGAGTCACCCTTGGGGCGAAGGGAAAAATGTTGTCTTGGAGAGCAAGCATGGTTCTCCGAAAATAGTTAATGATGGTGTGACAATAGCTAAGGAGGTAATTTGTAGATGTGTGCTCTGGTTTTATTTTTAACGTTGTATTAGTTCCCCTCTTAAATGTCTTAGATTTGTTAGGCATAATTTGAAAACTCAAAGGTGAAAGGAAACATATTTGTTACCCAGTGGTCTACTTGGCCTATGGACTAGCCACATTAGAGTAATGCATAAAGCTTTTCACAACAATAAAAGGAAAGGGTTATGGTTGAGTCAAATTTTATTTTTATTGACAATGTAATGAAATGTATCTCAATGCTATGGTTTTGGCCTTTTTATTGGTTGAATTAGAGGACCCAGTTGAAAATATTGGGGCCAAGTAGGCTAGTTTTCCTTTTTGCTGATGGTTTGGTGTATCTAATTGAATTAGTTGCCTAAGGTATTTTTGGTTGCAAACTCCTTTTCATTTTTCATACATTATTGGCCTTGTGGAATACATTTGATTGTGTGGTCTTGTTAGATCTACAACATTTGTAGTTGTTTAGTCTTATGGCCGAGGTGCACTTTTATTATGGAAATAGTTGATGCAATATTGTCATTTAATCCTTATTGTAGGGTAGCATGTTGAGAAGTTTCTTGTGAAACATTTGGTATTCAAAATGACACTTGATCCTATATAGCATCATGCACTTGACTTCAAAATTCATATTCAAAGTGTGCTAGACAATTCTTGCAAAATTTCAAATATTTATGTTGTTTTAAACCATTATCTTTTTCATGTATTGGATGCTGAAAATGTGAAAAAGACTTTGGTATGAAACCAACTGGTGAATAATTTCCAGCACAACAACCACTTCCAAGACATGATTTAGAAGTAGAACAAATGTGCTTATGAAGCATAGAAAGATATCCTTGATGCATTTTCAATGTTTAGCTAGGGTTATTTTTGGAGAAAATAACTCCTTATTCCTAGAATAGTGATCTTCAATACAAGTAAATGCCAGAGAAGAGAGATCATCGTGTGACGCAACAAAACTGAAATTGGACCCCTAAGGAGAGATGGTGTGTCTACAATCGCTCTGTCAGCATTTTCCCTTGGTTTACCCCGTTCTTTTCCTCCAGCCTGAGTCTTAATTGACTTCTTCTTTCTTCGGGTTTATTTATAAAATTCGTAGAATTTGATAAATAAATACTATCCACAATGGTTGGACTTTAATTTATATTCCCGAATTTATATTATCTCCAAGCCTTATAACCAATGTTTAACTTTCAACACTTTTTATTTATACTCCACGTTTCTTTTTAAATAAATAACTTGTAATGAACTTTTGGCTCTATATTTCACCACCCAACCTTACAACAATCACGCTCCAGACTTATGCTAATTATCCGCCAATCGTTTAATTAAACAATTTCATTATACTCCGGCCCCACCTATATATATCAATAACCAATCAAACACTCGTATCATACCTGGCTATCCTCCGCACACCTTAGTTAACTTCTCGGCAAGTTCAACGTGTGACCACCGTCTGATGGCCCTTCTCCAAATCAACGACTCTTGGCAATTTCGCTCGGCTTCCAACTTCGGGCTTTAATGTGCGATGGCGCGGGTTAAATGGTGGTTTTCCAGGGGTCACTTCACCACGTGTCGCGTTCCCTATGGAATCGCTCGCGAATAGGAAATACCGCCTACTCCACAAAAGTGGTGCAATATGGGAAACCCGCTTTTGTGATTCTGCTCGTGGTTTTGGTACAGGGCTTGACCACGAGTGCAAGTCTGGTTCCACTATCCTTTTGTTTGTTAGCTCATGTCCAATCCTCGGGTCAAGTTCCGAAAGCACAACAATAATCACTCGCGAATAGGAAATATCGGCTACTCCGCAAAAGCGATGCCATATGGGCAACCCGCTTTTGTGATTCCGCTCGTGGTTTTGGTAGAGGGCTTGACCACGGGTGCAAGTCTGGTTCCGCTATCCTTTTTTTTGTTAACTCATGTCCAATCCTCGGGTCAGGTTCCGAAAGCACAACAATTTTGTCTCTTTATTAAGTGGGATTTTTATATTTGAACAGTTTTCACGACCCCAGTTCTCTACACAGACCTCGCCTTGGATATTTTTACATAAAAATTATTGTTCTCAATAATTATTTATATAACTTTTCCACATGTTTAGCGTGGTATTCCCATGATTTATTATAAATATGTATATTATCAAAGAAAACCAACACAAATTTTATAAGATGGGATCAAACAAAATTGTTCTTAATTCGAGCCCGCCAGACTTCAAACGGCGATAAACCATAATTCAAACCAAATTCGCGTTCCAAAATAGCACAACATGTCAATAATTTTATAATGTGAAAACTAATAATTCCGCCTAATGCCGAATTAGAAGTTGGGCTAGTGTCTGAGGGAAGTTTTTTTGAATTTCTTATCCAAATTCGCCTAATATTTTTAGTTCGGTTACCACTGTGACCTTAAATAAAAGATCGCTCAGTCAATTTACGCACGTGTCCTCGATAAAAACTTGTACGAGATTGCGGGTGCATTCGATGGCGTTTAAGGCGATGGGACATGGATGGCGTTCATATCAATCACATTTCATTGGCATTTGTCTTTGTTCAATTAAGTTTTCACATCAAATCCGCATTAATTAATTTTTAACACTGTTCAAGATCGGACCTCCACTCCTCTTAGCGATTCCGCACGCTCCAATTTGATCCGGCCTTCAGCTCTCGTTATTAATGATCAGAGATTAATTATGATGGGCGTCCTTTGATTGCATTGCAGTCGGGTCGACAAAATGACGTTTAGCCATGGTTTTTCAGACAAGCCGGTTGCTGGATTACACTGCCTGCTAACTGTGACAATAAGGAGAAGTGGCCAGCTGAACTGCTGCCTAGACCTTGCTGCATATTTGCATTTCTCTCGATTCTATCTCTTCCTGTCTTCCTCTATTAATTGGAATTCTTCTTCTCCGTCTCCTCTTGTGCCCACTGCGCCTGATATTGCACACATGCCTCGTGTGCATCATAGGATGCGTTGCCGCAGGGGGAGCACTAGAGTTAAACCCCTGCGTGCTCCCTCCAGCCCCTCAACAGAGTCGACTTCTGGCCAGTCCAGTGATTATTACATAGGTAGATATCCAAATACTAGGAGTGGGCGGGGTCGGCTTGTAGGATCTGGCCACCGTATGAATTCCCCTGCTCCTCGATACCCCACCGCTAGTTCACCTTCTCCCATGACGCGCACTGCGCAATTTTCGTTTAATTGTTCTCTCAACCGCCAGGGAATCACGGCTTTAGTCACTGTGGTCTTCCGCGAGGAGGCCCAAACGAAGGAAGAATGCACCCGTCCGGCGGGTCTAAGCTCGGAAAAATCCGGCCAGCATTCGGGCCTTCAGGAGGGGAGCCGTGGCATGCATGTGGAGGTAGCACCTAGCGATCCTGGACCTTCTGAAGGATGGTGCCGAATCGTGGAGGAACCACCGGAGGAGTAGTTTGGTTAATTTATTTTTCTTGCTTAGCAAGCCCACTTAATTGGGCTGCTTTTAGATTATTTTACTGTGCTGGACCTTTGTAATATTTTTGAATTCTGTAAATTAAACGTTCAAGACTGGTTTCCCCGTATGAGGGCAGTCTTCTTAATATTTTGATTTTTTGATGACAAATTTGCCATGTGTATGGCCAGGAAATGTTTTTGACTTTGGTGTAATTTTATTCGCAATGTTAATAGATTAAATTTACTTAGAATTCTCACATGATTAGCGTTTTTCTTGATCTATTCAAGGATTTTGGGTACATTAATTTGTATTTGGAACAATGGACATCGGTACTCTATCTGTTGCTTTACTATTCTACATACTGCTATTTCACTTTCTTATAGATGCCTCGGGCATATTTGGATGCTTTCTCAGATTGTCGATAATCTCCATGTGGACCGCTACTGGGTTTTATATCAAGTCCCTGTATGTGACATGGGGTATTTTTCTATCACTGTCTGGGGTGGGACTTCCACTTTTCTGGATGGATATTTGGGTTCCAATCTTCAGATGTGAAAATGTAATGACTTCATGGACTGTTTTACTTCATATAATATATTCAAAACAACGTTTTTTCTCTTTTGAAAAAAAATGATTAATGTTTATCACTCTGCCTTCAAAACTAGCGATGCTGGTCTATGTTGCTGGTTTATTGATATGGTTTGATGGTCTTTTTATATTTTTGACATATCACACTCCTCACATGATTAGCGTTTTTCTCTGTTCAAGGATTTTGGGTACTTTAATTTGTATTTGGAACAATGGACGTCGGTACGTACTCTATCTGTTGCTTTACTATTCTACATACCGCTATTTCACTTTCTTATAGATGCCTTGGGCATATTTGGATGCTTTCTCAGATTGTCGATAATCTCCATGTGGACCGTTACTGGGTTTTATATCAAGTCATTGTATGTGACATGGGGTATTTTTCTATCATTGTCTGGGGTGGGACTTCCACTTTTCTGGATGGATATTTGGGTTCCAATCTTCAGATGTGAAAATGTAATGACTTCATGGACTGCTTTACTTCATATAATATATTCAAAACAACGTTTTTTCTCTTGTGAAAAAAAAATGATTAATGTTTATCACTCTGCCTTCAAAACTAGCGATGCTAGTCTATGTTGCTGGTTTATTGATATGGTCTGATGGTCTTTTTATATTTTGGACATATCACACTCCTCACATGATTAGCGTTTTTCTCTGTTCAAGGATTTTGGGTACTTTAATTTGTATTTGGAACAATGGATGTTGGTACTCTATCTATTGCTTTACTATTCTACATACTGCTATTTCACTTTCTTATAGATGCCTCGGCATATTTGGATGCTTTCTCAGATTGTCGATAATCTCCATGTGGACCGTTACTGGGTTTTATATCATGTCCCTGTATGTGACATGGGGTATTTTTCTATCATTGTCTGGGGTGGGACTTCCACTTTTCTCGATGGATATTTGGGTTCCAATCTTCAGATGTGAAAATGTAATGACTTCATGGACTGTTTTACTTCATATAATATATTCAAAACAACGTTTTTTCTCTTGTGAAAAAAAAGTGATTAATGTTTATCACTCTGCCTTCAAAACTAGCGATGCTGGTCTATGTTGCTGGTTTATTGATATGGTCTGATGGTCTTTTTATATTTTGGACATATCACACTCCTCACATGATTAGCGTTTTTCTCTGTTGCAAGATTTTGGGTACTTTAATTTGTATTTGGAACAATGGACGTCGGTACTCTATCTGTTGCTTTACTATTCTACATACCGCTATTTCACTTTCTTATAGATGCCTCGGGCATATTTGGATGCTTTCTCAGATTGTCGATAATCTCCATGTGGACCGTTACTGGGTTTTATATCAAGTCCCCGTATGTGACATGGGGTATTTTTCTATCACTGTCTAGGGTGGGACTTCCACTTTTCTGGATGGATATTTGGGTTCCAATCTTCAGATGTGAAAATGTAATGACTTCATGGACTGTTTTACTTCATATAATATATTAAAAACAACATTTTTTCTCTTGTGAAAAAAAAATGATTAATGTTTATCACTCTGCCTTCAAAACTAGCGATGCTGGTCTATGTTGCTGGTTTATTGATATGGTCTGATGGTCTTTTTATATTTTGGACATATCACACTCTCACATGATTAGCGTTTTTCTCTGTTCAAGGATTTTGGGTACTTTAATTTGTATTTGGAACAATGGACGTCGGTACGTACTCTATCTGTTGCTTTACTATTCTACATACTGCTATTTCACTTTCTTATAGATGCCTCTGGCATATTTGGATGCTTTCTCAGATTGTCGATAATCTCCATGTGGACCGTTACTGGGTTTTATATCAAGTCGCTGTGACATGGGGTATTTTTCTATCACTGTCTGGGGTGGGACTTCCACTTTTCTGGATGGATATTTGGGTTCCAATCTTCAGATGTGAAAATGTAATGACTTCATGGACTCTTTTACTTCATATAATATATTCAAAACAACGTTTTTTCTCTTGTGAAAAAAAAATGATTAATGTTTATCACTCTGCCTTCAAAACTAGCGATGCTAGTCTATGTTGCTGGTTTATTGATATGGTCTGATGGTATTTTTATATTTTGGACATATCACACTCCTCACATGATTAGCGTTTTTCTCTGTTGCAGGGTTTTGGGTACTTTAATTTGTATTTGGAACAATGGACGTTGGTACTTTATCTATTGCTTTACTATTATACATACTGCTATTTCACTTTCTTATAGATGCCTCGGGCATATTTGGATGCTTTCTCAAATTTGTAGATAATCTCCATGTGGACCGTTACTGGGTTTTATATCATGTCCCTGTAGGTGACATGGGGTATTTTTCTATCGTTGTCTGGGGTGGGACTTCCACTTTTCTGGATGGATATTTAGGTTCCAATCTTAAGATGTTAAAATGTAATGACTTCATGGACTGTTTTACTTCATATAATATATTCAAAACAATGTTTCTCGTCTTTTAAAGTTTCATTTTTTTTTTTTTAAATTGAACCCTCCGTCAATCTACCGACGCCTTGTAGACGTCGGAACTACGACAACCCAGAAACGTCGGAAGAGAGACAGTATAAAAACGTCGAACCACATTTCGTCGGAATTACGACAGATTACAAACATCGGAAGAACGACGTTCCAAACGTCAGACGACATTTCATCGGAATTGCGACATCTTGCAGACGTCGGAAGAGCGACGTCCAAAACGTCGGACCACGTTGCGTCGGAATTGCGACTGTTTACAAACGTCGGAAGAGCTACATTAAAAACATCGGACCACATTGCGTCGGAAGTGCGACCGTTTACAAATGTCAGAGGCGTGACGGTTTGTGAGACGTCGGAAGAGTGACGCTTGTTCGGAAGCGACGGAAGAAGTGTCGATAGTGCGACACTTTTTATGTGCGTCTGAACTACGATGGCATGACAAACCACGTTTTGTCCGCCCTCGAACTGTCGCTCTTGCGACAACTATGTGTCGGAATAGCGACGAATTGGCCGTCGGAATTTCCGCCAAATTTTCTAGTGCCTAACCAGGGTCAAGAGTATTACCTACGCTGTCAAGATTCATCTGAAAAGAGACACATAACTGTGACCCAAAAGGTATATTCAGAACTCTGGGTATTTTTGCTAAGGATAGAACATTGTTTGTGATGTCTTATGTCAAAGCTTCATGTGCCCTAATCTTCTGTTCTTGTGATAATGAAGATTGGGAAAAAATTTAGTCATTGTAAATACAATGTTTGGATAGTGTTTGAACAATCATAACAATAATGTAACTATAATTCATGACATCTACATCGAAAGAAAATCTGTGCCCTATATTGTTGGGCCCTGGGGAAAATTTCTGAGTGAGTTCTAGTTTTTGGAATGATGGGAATATCGAGCCCTAATCTGAGCAGAAAACTGTAATCGATGAAGCCTCCTAGGACCTTAGATCAGTCTTTGTAAGTGCTTGGTAAGGGTTATTTCCTAAGGCTAATAATTGAAGCCTAATCTGGAAATGTTCTGATTCGAAAGAAAAGCACTACAACAGAGGAGACAGTGAGTCATTGGATTGGTAAACAATATGAAAGCATGCTTGAAACATTGTGGCTCTGAATGTATAGAGGCATGAAGCAGACAACATTCGTTTGAGATTCTTTCCTGAAGAATTCATTCTACCCTCCTGAAGAATTGAACTCCTCATCTGATGTGCAAAGATTTTTCTACATGAAAATTCTGTGGTAAATTTGACCCTAACATTTCAAAATATTTCAATGGAATCAAGAGCAAATGATATCACCCTTGTCTTGTTTTATGCCATCGCAGATCTATGAAATAAGGTTTATCATCTCACAACAAAAATCTCATGACCTTGCTCTTAGTCTCCTACAATAAGAAGAGTATTTGCTGACTTGTGGAGATAGTATGAGTCTCACTGAAATAAGAACAATGACTTCAACGCACATATATATTTATATATACATACACAGTCTGATCTACTTGAGCCTATGGAGAATTTTGATTTACATTTTCAATACTGTAATTAAATAAGTCTATACCAAAACCCTAGGAAATTCACATCAGTGAATATTTGGTTACGTTGAAAAAAAAGAGAGGAAAGTTTCATATACAGAAATAATTTTTTAAAATTCATCTTGAAGCCATGTATCAACCTCATTGAAAGAAGCTATAACCACCGAAAACACAAATAAAATAGGTGAAGCTCGACTACTCAATAATACTTACTAATCAGACAACATTAGAACATCCTCTTTATCTATTCATTCCTCAATCCATCAATCCTTACCTCATTCATTGGTGAAGCCAGTGATCCCAGCCATCCATCCCATAAAGACCAGTCTATTTTGCTACTTGACTGGCGGGATTTTCACCATAGTGGTAATATCAATCGAGCCTCTTGGATGAAGGCGAGCAGGTAAAGGCTGAAGGACAATGACAAATTAATATAGTTTACTATAGCCAAATTCGGAGTTCTTGAACATGTTTTCTGCTCTGAATTGCAGCGAAAGCGCCAAATCAAGAGAAGAAGATTTCAAATAAAGATCAAAAAATAGTGAACCGAGATCTGATATAATAAGTTCAGGTTAAAAATCTAGTGGAGTGGATAGAAGAATTGAATGTCAAAGAAGGGTATGGAATCTGCGGCGAAATCATAAAAATTATGAGCAGAGAAGGAGCACCAAACTCTGTCCCAGACCTGGCAAGGAGAATATCGGCGGGAAAATAAATTTTAATAGGTTGATTTAAATTTTATAGTAGCCACCAAATTAGATTTTAATAGGTAGTCAAATAAATTTCTATGGTCGGTTAGGTTTTCATCAAGTTTTATTTTTATGTGAGTAAAAATAATGTTAAACTAATTAGAGTATTAATCAAAATTATATTATACTTCTCTGATATAAGTAAGAATACTAATTAATCAAAATTATATTATATCTCTCTAATATAAGTAAGAATGTTCATATAAAGAGGGAAAATGAACATGAGCTTGGAAATATCTATCAACCTTTAAGGTAGTGAAAATTATCTTTAAATCTATGAATAATGTTATCAATAAATTTAAGTAGGTATAGTTAGTTTCTTATTTTTGAGGAAGTTCATTTAGAGCTTAAAAATACCCAATTAGAATGCCTTCACATGTGTTGTTACGAGAGACATGGGATAAATTTTGATTAAAGGAATTAAGGGGTACAATAAGATCAATGTATAGCACCTACTCAAATCACCAAGAATATATCCAAACCATCAAGATGACACACTTCAAAAATTATGAAACACCATGGAATAACTCAGATTAAAACTTATAGTCAATTAATCAATAGTCAGAACATAGTGTTTAAGTGAACACAATAAAAATAGTACCCATTGGACATAATATCATATACACATGGATCATACATATCCAACTAAATGTGGTAGCTAAAGGAACTTCTTCCTACACATAGTGTCCTAGATGGCTAAGGCAAGGTGTCATCAAACCAATGATACATTCATGAATTACATATAGATCCATATACCTTAGATGAAAAATGATCAATGTATCAAGAATCGTAGGGGTTGAGATGACAATCAAATTTTAAAATATCCTCTAAAAACCCATATAGAAAATGGGTTAACATATCCTATGACATCCAACTTGTGATATATGGTGGTAAAACCTTAAAGTATATCTGAAGAAAGATGTCTCGTTGAGGTCTAGGTCAAGAAGAGGTACAATGCCTTACTAATTTGTTAGTTGAAGAAGTTTAAATCTTGGTTTGTCAATTTGACCCTAAGTAGGCAGGGCAATATAGAAGGAGGTGACCCCCTTGGAACAGTTCTAAAGGGGAAGGGCACATAAGGCCTTATATAAAGATCTAAATCCAAGTACCTCCCTCATAGAAAGTTCTAAACATGTATTTAAAGAATGTAGATAACGACTCGTCCAAATGTTGATAAAGACAATAGAACATCCCTTGAATCTCATAATAAATGGGGGCATCTACAAATGGAAACATTAGTAGATTTTATTAAGAAGAGGAAGGTCATTATGATTCGTTTCAACTCGACGCGAATGTAAACCCACTTTGAACGCACCAAGGGAGATATGAAGGGCAGCATCTGATACTCTTGAGTGTATGTGGTTAAACAAAAAGGCCCCCTTTCATTTGCATGAAGTGTTCCTGATACAAATCCATGTTACAGTCGAGGCCCTAAAAAGATGAAGTCCAAGTACATTGAATGTATTGTCTATAAATAACCTCTCTAACAACCTGGCACAAAGATATAATGATGTCATTTACATTTGAGGTGTAAATCACTTGAATTTTGTTGCAACTTTAATCGGTCCCCAACAAAATTGTGCCATGCTTCCTTGTGATGATGCTTCAACCCTATTGGAGAACAACCTCACAATTTAAAAGGAATTTAAACATGATGTAACTTTAATAGTGCCTCACATTCACCCTTTGGCTCACTACCCATGGCTAATTTGAGGTTATTTTAAGCACTGATGTGGATAATATCATTTTATTTTCTCTTATGTATAGTATTCTACATTGACACAATTGAGTTTGTTTAACAAACAAAATATTTATATTGAGGGTTCACTCCTTGTGCATTAGGGCTAGACAGACCTTGTCTTTATGAGTGATCTATTCATTTCCAACTCCTTAGTCCTTCAAATTTTGCATGTCGTTAGGCCCAATACACCTACCCTTCTACCAGTCTTGTTTTCGTTCACAAGCACAAGACTTGGGGCTCTTCTTTGATAGTCACCTAACAACCCTCCAACTGTACTTGGACTACCATTAATTTTCCCAACCATGGTCAATTATTTTACTGATCTAGTGCCCACAACACTACCCTCATCTAGGGATCTTCAAAATTTCCACCTAATAGTGATTTGACTCCTCTCAAAATCACTATTTTTGTGTACCAATTTATTTTTTGTCCAATCTATGAAAAAATCTGAACTACTCCTCTTATCATCCTTCTAACACTTTGTATATGCTTGAACTAGGGTCACAAAACATCCACTAAAAGTTGATTGACTAATTGTTTATAGCTTGCTTCAGATATCTATCCAAAACTCTCTGGACAATCCACCAAAATCAAATCCTCTTCATGTCCATCCATTCCTCATAATATGCCACAATTATTCTACCCAATCTTCTACTCAGGTTCCACCTTCCTTTATATTTTCTATCTTCACACATACTTCTGCAAACCATCTTCCAAATTTGTGGTATATATTGCAGAGATAAACCTCTCTCCAAGGGTCCCGACCCCTCTTCTTCTACACATATTTGTCATGGTCTTAAGGGCATACCTTATGGATTGAACATGTTAGGAAACCTCCTTAACTACGACATTATACTTCTATTTGAATTGTCTTAGAACAAACCCTATCCACCCATAGCAAAAATAACAACTCTTACCTCCATAAGAGACACAACCTAGCTCATATGGACCCATAGATTCTGGGAACTTCTTTTACTGAATTAGGGTTTAAGGGGTTAGGATTAAGGATTTAAAGGTTTAGGGTTTAAGGGGTTAGGATTAAGGATTTAAAGGTTTAGGGTTTAAGGGGTTAGGGGTTAAGGGTTTATAGGTTTAGGGTTTAGGGGTTTAAATGGGTTAGGGGTTTACTAGGGGTTTAGGGGGTTAAATGGGTTAGGGGTTAAGATGATAGTTTCATTGGTCTCTGTTTGTGCACAATAGTTGCTTATTCTTTGTGTCTCAATGTAAAAAATTGGTAAGTATTGTTGCTTGTTTCCATGTCTTCTTTATTTATTAATTTATACTATTTGTTAGCCATTGCTTTACATTTATTGATGAAAATGTCTATTGCAATCAAACCAAATGTATGTTCAATCTCCAGTTTCAAACTCAGCCACAGTGTTGTCACACAATTTAAGTCTGGAGAATGGCAATCTGATGAAGTCTTAATAAAAAGACTGCACCTCATGACTACTCCAGAAAATATTAAGTTCGAGTGTCCCACATTCATGATAAATTTGGCTCTTATACTCTTGCTCCACCTAATTGTGTCTTGGAAATACCCTTGTTTATTGCAAAAACATCCTAATTTTTTCAACCTTGTCCCTTAACAGACTAAGGAAACATATGTGACTGAGAGGAATGGAAAGCACTACAAAGTTGAAGAGAGTACAAAATACTAAGATGGTTTAAAGGATAAGCTTCAAGAATGTAGCAGTGTTGAAACAACTAAAATTTGTCCCAAACAAATAGTTGATAATGCAAAACCTTCTTCTATACTAGTCAAGCAAGACTACATTCATGTGAGAGCAAGAAGAGGCCAAGCGACTGATAGGCATAGGTTGGAAGATAGGGTATGGTTCCCTTTTTTTGACGAAATATTTGATCTACATTTTGTCTATCAAAGATTAACCATTTTAACTTTGCCAACAAGGAGTAATTAACCTAATCATAGGTCCCACTATGTCATGATATATATTAACTCTAGATATATATGAGAAGGAATAATAAAGACATAGATTGATAGAGGTGGTGAGACAAGGGGAGTCACAAGGGAGAGATGGAGATAAACTGAAGGAGAGGGGAGAGAAGGAATGGAGAGAGAGAGAGAGGGAGAGGAGAGAGAAAGGGAGAGGAGTGAGAGAGGTAGAGAAGGGTAAGAGAGGGAGATAGTGACACAAAGATGGAAGGGGGGCAGAAAGAAGGATAGAGGGAGGGATATAGTGAGAGGATTGGAGGGTCGAGAGAGAGAGAGAGGGGAAGAGAGACTGAGGTAGGAGAGAAAGGGAGAGAGAAGAAGTACAATGTATTAAAACAATAAATATATTAGGCCCACTCTACACAAATCTGCAATCTGAGAATTCAGGATAAAAAGAGCAGGCTCCAACAACAATTTCATAGAAGTATTTATTACTCAAATAGAAGAATGTCACAGCAAGTTTTCATCTCACAAAAGCTCCTACTACAACCTACAAGCTAACAGTAGTCATTCTTATTATCTATTTCTAAAAATGTCTAACTACTATGCTCATCCTTTTCATTTATAAGTTAAGAGAATGTGATGTTAGAAAATAGGCTAATGATAGCGTTAGTGGTGCATCTCCCTTGAGCATGAACAACTCCCTCATAACTTTGCCTTGTATGCAAGGCTTTTCTTTTAGAGAAGTGCATTATCATAGTAGATATAACTCCTCTCCTGAAGGTGCCTCATTCCATAAGTGTGCACTCATGAATGCACCTGAGATGATGGTGTTAATATCCTCAACTAGTGTGCCATACTTGGTGGGTGTGACCCAACAACTAATTCGTCTATCCTCGAAGGTATCGTTATAAGATTTTAGTTGTATTTAAGAATCTTTCTGACTAGTGTACCACAATCTAGCTCTGCAATCCTAGTGCTGCTGAACTTCTCAAGGCTGAGGTGAGACCAACTCAGACCAACTAGGTAATCTAACACTCTTGAGAAAAAAAAAATCCAATAACCCAAGATTCTTCCCCAACTTGTCAAACTTCCCCTTTGTTAGGAGCTTTGTCAAACTATTAACCATATGCAACTTTTTCAGAATGCAGTCCAACACTACTAACTCCCTAATGAACTTGGAATCTTCGGAAATTGTATTGAATATCAATGTGTTTGAAATGGTCATGACACGTTGGATTTTCATAGAGCTTGATGTAGCTTTGATTCTCACAAGAGACAATATTGGGCTTCAACAACTGATTGGTTGAATCTACAATCAAGTTGCAAATCTAGATAGCTTCATAATAAGTAGATGAAACTGCCATATACTTTGCTTCAGTGGAACTGAATGAAATTGTTGCTTTCTTCTTGTTGATTTAATAAAAATGATTTACAAAATGATAATAATGATGTTTAAAATGAGCCTTATGATGGTCTATTTATACACATTGATTGTTCACGAGGTGTAGGGGCATGTTTATAACATCACTGCCCTTGAAAGATTTGTCTTGAAAGCACAGTAATTAGAATTTTATTTATTTAAGCACATTTTTCTGGTGGAATGAAGTTTATCAAATATCTATTTATACTTTGTAGAGGTTTGACTTTGTTTGTCCTTTGAGTGTTGGTGAGGTTTCTTTGTATTTTTTGCATCATAGTCTAAAGTCTTTTGACCTGATTATTCACAATGAAAGCTTTATGCTTATTGGCAATATATTTGAAATACCTGCATGATCAAGAAACTGTTATGGTTAATTGAATTACTAAATTTTAGGTACTACAGAAAGAGGATGATGTTGAGAGGGCTTGCCTGGGTGACTCTGGGAGCAACCCGAAGGTGGTCAGACAAAGCTTTTCTAAGTTACAAATCTGAAGAGAAAAAACTGGTGATGTACATGTGGTTGCTCAACCTGGGCTGTATGGAAAATCTTGGCTGAGAGTGTTTACCTTTCCGTGTCTTCACGAAAGTAGGTTGTCTGGTCACATAATAAGATCATGACTACATGTAGGTGATGGTTCTGTAGTAAATTCTTTGCCTTATCTTCAGAATGGCTAATAGAGAGGATCAGGTTTGAATACAGGATATAACTTGATGAATTTGGAGATTTAGAGTTGAAGAAAAAATTGTGGTGATGTTTGGATGGGTGCCAATTTGTAGGGTTTTCCATTTTTATAATTTTCTTTGTTGTGCTTTCTACCATGCTACCTAGTTGCTTTCATGTTTCCCTAGCATTTTAACTTTTTCAATTTCTATCTCTCTATTGTTTCTTGCCCTATTTGAAATGTCATCCTTATTTGGTAGGTGTTTTCTTCAATATAGTGTGAATATTTTTTCATCACACATTTTCTGTGGGGTTTGTCTACGCAAATAGCTTGTAAGGTCCATTCATTATGGTATTTGATGAAATGAAATGATTATCAATGATCACCAACTAATGGTCCCTGTAGAGATTTACTCTAACAATTCTATAGTTTTCTTGTGCCAACAATTATACAACATTTTAACCTCACGAATTAGTCTCCTCTGTTCTCTTGGCTAATTCTATAAGCACTTATTGTTGTTGTCAAAGCTTTTACTCTCTAGACCCATTGAGCTGTTTCATTTATTTGTGGACATTGATCTATCTTCATTTCATTTCTTCAATTTTTCTGACTATTATGCATTGCTTTTGGCCAGTGCCTTCTTTCATACCTATGCTTTTTCTGCTTAAGCATTCCAGCCACCTAGAGCAACAGGGGTAGCAGGAGCCACGCAGTCCAGCCAGAGCCTAGCAGGGGCAGCGTAGAGGCAGCAGGAGCCACGTAGGGATGACGTAGGCCCAGTCAGGGCAGCGTAGGAGTAGTGTAAGCCCTTCAGGTGTGACGCAGGCCCTTACTGAGCAGCGCAGAGTCTGACGCAGGACAGTTAGGCTGACGTAGAGGGATTCAGAGCAGCGTATTACTACCGTTTTTATTTCTCAATTGGGTGAACCATTTTTGGTGCCCAGGATTGTTGTACTTGGATTTTGCATAATAATGAAAACCCTCCAGAGCTAGCTGCACTGGTTTTCCCACATTGGGTTTTTTCCGGGGATAGTTGTCTAGAAAATCCGTGTGTCACTTTGTTTATGAGCATGTTATTCAGTATTTGATCTATATATGTAGGTTGCTAGTTGTATTTACTATTTACTTCGTTAATTTATTGAATATTTCAGAAATTAACTTGTAACTTAATTCAAGTAGGAGAAGTAAATCAAGATACTGCAATAGGGTTTCTTATATTAAGAAATTTTCACATTCCCTAGGTCTAGCCCCATTAGGTCACCTAGGGCAACAATTTCCCAGGAATCTAGCTAGAGGAAAACTTCTATCTCCTAGAGGCAGCTGTGTTGCTGGGTGCCCTCACTCTCCTCAGAACATGGGCCAATTCCGAAGGTGGAATCTCCGGATACCTCAAGCCCTAGCTCTAGGATCAAGTTTTGCCTAGGTGTTCCCAAGGATAGAACCTAGTAGGATCAATTTGACCTATCGAAGTAAAAACACTTGTCTGATCCTTTCCCATCACCTTATCTAGGATAGGAACATCATTGGTTGCTAAATTCCATCCCCGAACCTAGGTTGGGTCCACTTGGCCCCATGTGGTCCCATTTGGTGTCAAAGGCCTTTCATCAAGGACCATTTGGGAATCCAAGTTCCCAAAGGATTTTAGTGATTGAGAACTTCCTTCATAAGTCTTATTCTTCTTCCTCAACCCTTCAATCCCCCTCCTCTCTCCCTAGAAGATAATTCCCTTGCTTAAAAGGAAAGCAAGTCCCACTCTTTATTTTATCTTAGGGAAATGATTTCGAGGGTCACTTCCCACCTATTCATTGACCTATACTCTACAAGTGACTTCCTAAACTACCGGGACTCCACCCATCGGTGAAAGTCCGTGAAGGGCAAGGAGCCTTCCTTCAGCCTGCCTTGCACACGCAATTCCTATGGAATTATCTCCATATTAATTAGGAAAATCAACCTTCCTTGATTGTGAAATCCATCATGGCATCCCAATGACTTTATAATTGCACATGGGAAATTTTCTATAAATACAACTGATAGTTATGTTCCTCTGAACTGTGTTACAATATGCCAAATGTTTTTAAAATCTTCAATTTTTTTAACATCTACCACATGCCAAATGTTTTTAACATCTTCAATTTTCCATATCAACCATTTGTTTGACATTTAAACACTGCTGCACCACCAAATTTTGAACGGCTTGGGCCATGTCTGAACGGCCCGGTGCCCATTGCCCAGTGTTAAGTATGAACGGCCCGGTGTTTCCTCTGAACGCGGCGCTCGAGGTCTCAAACACTTTATCCAAGCATTTAAACACTGGTAAGCTATCCCTACACACGTCTTAGGTTCATATGCTCATGATATTTCATTAGCATCCATTTCAAAAATAGGTTTAAGCCTCTGCAATGCCCAACTTTGAACGACCTGGGCCATGTCTAAACGGCCCGTTGCCCGGCGCTCGGTGCTGCTCCTGAACAGCCCGGCACCCAGTGTTGCTGTTGAACGCCCAGTGTTACTCCTGAATAAGGGGCCCGTAAAACTTTTTCCATCCATTGACTGCTCGAGAAGTTGAAAAGGTCTCTACCACCTGCCCTCTAATATTTCCTTCATCATTTCTCATTTTCAGTCATTGAAAGTGCCATTCTTAGCCTCTACACTGCCCATTCATGAATGGCCCGGGCCACCTCTGAACGGCCCGGCACCCGGGCCACTGCTGAACGTGGTCCTGCCCACTTGGGCCGCTGCTAAATCCATCATCTCATACATCTGCAAAGTGGTTTCCTTCACACCAATATCTCACCCTCCACGTATCAAACTTTGCATATCATTTTCACCTCTCATGGTTCGTCCCTACAGGCTTATTTTTTAACGGCCCAGGTTACCCCTGAACGACCCAGCGCCCGGGCCACCAGCAACACAGTTTTTCAAAAGATTCCAAAGTCAAGTTTTTAGTAGAAAGACACCCCCAAGTGCATCAAGAGACTTTTATAAAGAGGATGAAGGAAGTCTTCTACTATGATTACAGAGGACATAAAACAGTGAAAGAGAGAATGGTTATTGTGTCACTTTGAAAGAGATTTTCTTTCTATAAATGGCTAGGGATATGCATAGTCTCTAAAAGAAAAACATCAGTTTAATTAGAAGGTTTTCAATTAGTTTAAAAGAGTATTTAAAACAGTTTTTTAAATGAGTCCCTTTTGTCTCAAATAAACCACAGAGAAACAGTGAAAGGGAAGAGGGTTAATGTGCAAATTTGAAAGTCCTTTTTGTGCTATGAGATAGCTAAGACTACACACAATTGATAAAAGGAAAAAAAAAGTTTGTTTGTAGAGGTCTTCAAATCAGTTTAAAAGGTGTCCTAACAGTGTTTTCAAAAGAGCACACCTTGTTTGCTAAATAAAAGATCAACACAGTGATTGGGGAAGAGGTTGTATCAGTTTGAAAAAAGTCTTGTTTACCTTTTAAAAACAATGATAGCAAAGGGGAAATGTTTAAAGGGGAAGGGTTTTCATGCCAAAATAAAAGGAAATTCCTTTTGAACAAAAACCACAAACATATCTTGTTTAAAACCTTTTGTTCAAACACAGTGATAAAAAGTGATTTTGTTCTCATTTGACAAATACTTGTTTGCTAGCATCAAAGAAACACATTGATTTGCAAGGAGTAAAAGGTGTCTTGGTTGAAGATTTTTTCCAATGATCATTTCAAAATTTTGTCTTGGTAAGTCAGTGAAGAGTATTAGAAGCAACGGGTGCTACAAAAAGCCAAATCAGTTTGCCCAAAGGAAATTGAAGGATGCACAAGAAAAACTCAAAATCGCCCAAAGAGGGTGCCCAGCGGAAAAAGAGGAAAAAGACACCTCTGGGCTTGGAATTTTGGCCCTAGCTTCTAGACATGTTTCTAAAAATTCTTGAGGGAATTTCTCACCAAAATTGAGCAAATTTCGACATGTTCTTGTTTTTTGACATTTTTGGGCCTAATTGCATAAACATTAGGGGAATTTTGAGGTCTAAAATGGGCCTTCTAAGGAAATAATAAAATAATAGCTAAACCAATAAAATAATATTTATGAATTTGAAATTCACTTTTTGCACCACAATCCATGTAACCATAGTTAAATTCAATTCAAAAGTTGTACCAAAACAAAATTAATAAAAAAATTGTATTGATGTGACTATAAATAAGAATGAGCTTTTCAAGAAAAAATCATTATCATTGAACAACTAATGCATTTGTCCTTTGTATTTAAATAAATTAAATTAAAATATAAATATAAATTTATAAATTCTTAATTATTATATGCAATTAATTAAAATTTATATTATTTAAATTGTATAATAACATGTAATTAAGGATTGTGATTGTTTAGAACGATGGCGCGCTCTGGCGATTTTACCCTAGGGTTTTCTGCTTCCAATATTGCTGCCGCTGCCCGCTGGTCTGCTGATCTCTGGTGGCGCCATGTTCTGGAGCTCCATGACTTATCGTCTATGCCTCGAGGCGTCTTTACTGTGCGGCCGTGGGACCGGCTTTCTATCGGTCAAGACAATAGACTGGTAGGGTTGGACTCTGAATCATTGGCGGAGGCCCCCTGCAGACGGTCTCGGTGTGTTTTCCTCCTGCAATGGACACCATCAGACGGAGAGGGTGCGTACTGCGTTTGCGTGAGTTTATCTCGGAGATCTGGTGAGGAGGGTTGTTTTCACACGGCATTTGTCTGCGGGGGAGAGTGCTGTGTTCGCCCACTGTTGCTGCGCAAAAACTCTGTGGCCGAGATCTGCACATTGGCTTCAACATGTCGTTTTTCGGATCTGGGTGCGGCTCTTAGAGGTGGCGTTGCAAATGGCTTGCGGGACCTTCCAAGCCGATCACTGGCCCATGCCATGAAGGTACCTACAGAGGAAAAACGCAGCCTACATATCTGCTACAGTGACCCTCAGGTAGGCTCGAAACCATATCAAGTTTTCATTAAGCTACCTGTAGGAAACAACGTTATTCTATGGATTAGAACAATAGACTCTATACTACATCTGAAGGAAGAAATCCAGTCAGTGGCAGGGTATCCAATTCATTCACAGTCACTGATTTTTGGGGGGAAAGCTCTAGTTGACCACTGCACACTTAAAGACTATGACATTGTATCTGGGTCTTCCATCTGCCTCAACCTTAGACTGAGGGGTGGAATGACAGGCCAAAATAGAGCACATGGCGCCTCCATGGGCGCAGGTGCATCCAAATCACTTCCCTCAAAAGGTTCATACAGGAATATATTACAGGGGGACAAAATCAACCCCACTGCACCTGCTGCTCCTGCTGATAGCTCCCCCAAGCCATACATTGTAGAAATGCAAGACAGCGTGCCAGAAATAAATATAGACAGTCTAGACATTGATATGCATAGAACTGCCTATGAATCCCAAGCAATCATTTGCAGATTCAACTGCTTCTGGCCCAAACCAATGGAGCTGTTCCATTGGATTTTTACAAACTGGACCATAGAATGTGAAATACACCTATGTTCGAAGGGGTTCTTCATTGTCAAATTTTCATCTATTGAGGCCAGAGATGTCATCATCAGCCAGGGACCATGGTTCTGGGGTTCTACGGGACTCTTCATTACACCATGGTTCTCGCATTTTGATGCCAACACCATGGAGGTGACCAAGATGCCGGTCTGGGTAAGGCTCTACAACCTCCCGCTACATTTTTGGAACGAAAATGTTCTTGGATGCATTGGAAACACCCTTGGTAGATACATTAAAACAGACACCCAACGACTGGAGGAGCGCATATTCACCTTTGCACGAATCTGTGTGGAGTTTGATCTGAGCAAGGGACTCCCAGAGTCCATTATGCTGAACAACAAACAACAGAGATGGACACAACATTTAGATTATGAGAACACAGCCTTCAGATGCCGGAATTGTAGGTGCACAGGACACCTACAAAACTCTTGCCCGGCAGCCAAAAGGGATAACAGGAAAAAGAAGAAAACAGGCAAAGCGGCAAAAGGATGGCAATTTCCCTCTGAAGAGCCAGAGCTACAGGAAGAAGAGGAGGAACCAATACCTCACGAGAATCAGCAAACAGATACTTCTATGTGCACACAAGAACAGGAGATGCAAGAACCTCTCGACACCACCACAAAGACTCAGCAGGATATGGTACCTGGAACACTAGACAGTGGGGGAAATAAAAGAACACATACATCAGACACATCAGACTCAGATAAGGATAATGGAGCACCAACAGAAGAAAATCAGCTTGTTCTTATTGAGACCGCGCCATCACCTGGTGCTTGGCGTAAGGTTGAAAAGAAAAAGGGCAGAAAAGCCTAATTGTATCGCTTTTGCTTTTTATTTGCGGCGTCTTGAATGTCTTTGGACATATACCAGCACATACAACATGTAATTTTGTTTTCTCATAAATAAAATTACGAATTTTTCCTGTGTGAAAAAAAAACATGTAATTAATATACTATATAAAAATAATATAATATAATATATGCATAGGGATATGCATTGCTTATTTCAAGAAATATGAAATGACAATAATATATTTTTATTCAAAAAGTGAGAAATGACATTTATTATGAGTACTTTACTTTGACTTTAAAAGTACTTAGAGCACTACCATGGTTAACCATGAGCTTTTATCCACCATTGAGAATGTGACAAGTAAGTTCCTTTAACTTAATCAATGCCACCTCAACCATTATGGATGATGTCATCCCCTAAAATGTGATTGGTTCTCATAAAGTGAATTTTGATTGTACATTTTCCTTAGGAGGCCCATTTTAGACCTCGAAATTCCCCTAATGACCATGGGCGCTGCCATTTTTGTTTGGAGCATCCTCAACTTTTGAGAGTGGTACCATTGGATGCATTAAATTCAGGGGCATATACTCAAAAAATTTCAGATCAATTGAAGATGTTTTGGTCCCCCAAAGAGGCAGAAAACACTCACTTTTTCGACACTCTTCCCACATATCGGCAAGGCCTATTTTTTGGGTTTTTTTACTCAGTTCAATATTTTACAGAATTATAGGCATCAGTTTTGGAAAATTCAGGTTTTTCCAGAAAGTAGACATCCAGGGATTTCCAACGAGCTATCACAGGCCTCATTTCGACATCGGGAAGACCTTCAAAAGTCTTCCAAAATACATGCAATTTTCTGCTGATGCGCCCTTGTGGCATTTTGACCAAAAAAGGTAGTTTTCTGAAGTGGCCTCTCCAAATGTGCATTAAGATATTTTGGGACATTTTCAGTCATAAAAAAGTCAAATTTATTCCCTTTTTTATCATTTTGAGATATTTTATTGGATATTTTGTGCCTTGGGCTTTGCAAAGCCTCAACGACAAGATAAGATATTTGTTTTTGAGCCAATGGCTAGCTAGTTGCCGTGGTTGGTTTTCCTCCTCTTTGGCCTATATATTCCAAGAGGATTCACTGTAATAGTAGGCAGAACTTGATGTTAGAGAGCAATACAATAGCACTATGAGCTTTGAAGAAACACTTGTCTTGTGATGTTGATGATCTCTTTCTTGACTTGGATGGTGGAGAAGGATTGTATGTAGGATTCCATGGCTTGGTGAATGGTATAGTGTTTTTATTTTGTTTATGTTTCCTCTATTTCACATATGTTTCCATGCTTCTTGCTTGTTGTAGTTCAATAAAGATAAGTTTGAGACATACCCATGGAGGCACCTAAAGTTTCCTGATTCATTTGCAGCTTCTATGTTTTCTTCCTTCTTAGTCATATCAAAGAATTCTTAACTGCTCTTTGATCACTAAGAACTTGTTTATTTATTTCATTAATGGTTGTTATGCATGCCAAGTATGATTCATGGTACACCCTGCTTACTCATGGCTAGTCAAAACTCCGTCTCTGAAATCTCTCTTTGAATGGTTGATTGTCTTAGTTGAACCAAGGAGGTCTTGTTTCGATCTTGCCCTTTGCCTAAAACTTTGCATTCTTGATTTCAAAGTTCCCAATAGCTCAAAATATGATGTCTAGGAGTTCCCTCTTCATAGATTGAGTTGTTTTTCCGTCTTATTTGTTTTCCCAAAGTCTGAAGGTGATTTCCCAAAGTTAGAGGGTCTTATACTTCTATGCATCACCTGAATGTTTATTTTACGCATTGATTAGTTATTGTTTCGTTCATAGAGGACCACGGTTAGCCCTAACTTATGAATGCTTGTTGATTAACTATTCATGTTTAGAACCTTTTCGTTATTCACAAACTTATTTTTCATCCCATTTCATTTTCGCCCAAAGAATATATTCATCTTGACCAAATCGGCCCTGCAGTCATACCTTATCCGTCATTAAGACTATCTTGACCTCATTTGACCCCATAGCCAAATTGTTTTGACATCTCCATATCTATTTATCCTTTCAGTCGGTTTTCCCTCAACAACCAAAACAAACCAAAAACATACTTCATAACTAGCCTAACATCTAAAAACAAACTAAGAAAACAAGCACACATCCTTGCACATAATAGAGAGAGCCCTCTCTGAGTCTAGGAAGGCTAGGTCCTAGGACTCCAAAGTTGGTCTGATGTTACCCTGTCATTTAGATTGCCAATCTGCCAAATTACGGGACACTAACACTATCTAACTGATCCTTCCTACTACTGTTGTACTGTGGGCTCCTCGTAGCCAGGTTCAATTCATGAGACACGCCATCTCAATGGACCTTGCCCAAATTTATTATCTTGGGATTATGTATACACATAACCCCACCTTACACCTCGAGGTATGGCTGCTCCCTCTTCCCATCTGGCTCAAAATTTCCCCCTCATGGAGGTCTCTGCTTGAGTGGATGCTTCCATTCAGTCTCCTCTATGCTTCTCCAATTGTGGCAACTACTCCACAACCTTCTGAGACTGCTTCTCACGAGGATGCATGTTGAGAGGTAATTTATGCTCCCTCTAAACCACCGAGTCTCTAACTTCTACCTTTCTCCTCAAATATTTGCATGCATCTGGTACCTCAAGTGCATATAGGTTCTTGACTCGCGCACAGTGTAATTGTCCCGAAGTTACAAAAAGTTTCTAAAAAAGAGTTGATTTTAAATCGATGACATCTCCCTCATCCGAGCTCTGATTTGACCGATTTGTTTTCTTCCATTTGGGTAGATTTTCGCAAGGAATCCAAATATTCTATTTGTTGTCGAAAATTTTACACCAAAATATTCAAATATTCTCTACAAACTTGCCGCCCAAAAAATTCCTGCTTTGATACCATGTAGAAAATCTAACCAACGAGATTCAATCTGATCTTGTAATCTCTAAAACAAGATACTGAATCCTTCCTACAATTTATGGAAACAAAACACGATCGCACAATCATATATAAGTAAGAGAAATAAATTATCAATTGCACAAAAACATGATGTATTTGGGGAAAGCAACTAATCAAAACCCCTCTATCTCTATTGTGTATTAAGTCAAGGAATCATGAAAAAATACAATGCGTAATCTCTCATGAGATTCTCCAGCACTCTGTCAATTGTCTCCCGTTGATCCAGGAAAACTCGGTCTAGTACTTAGCCAATTCTCATCCTTACTTCAGCCTGCCTTGCTCATGCAATTTCTAGGGAATTAACTCCTTATTAATTAGGAAAATCAGTCTTCCTTGATTGTGCAATCCATCATGGCATCCCAATGAGTTTATAATTGCACATGGGAAACTTTCTCTGAATAAAACTGATATTTATGTTCCCTTTAACCTCTGTCTCAACTAGGTATTCCTCGAAACTAACATGCATGCAACTATTAATAGTGAATTATCCGTTATCTGATTGATCACTCATTGTGAATTAAATCTAATTTAATTCACTGGACCTCTCACTAGCTCATCACTCAGTTAGAACTAGTTAAACTGATTTTAACTCATTTAATTGAGTTAATTACACTTGCACCCCACTAATGCAGCAACTTCAACTGGACCCCAAAAAAATTAGAATCCCTCTAGATGCCTCATATTAGACCCTCAACTCGAATTTCTTGAGCTAACTCAGTCATCATGACTTAATTAATTGACACAAGTTGTTATGAGATGAAATTACAATTTATTGTCCAATTTATTTAAGGGAAAAATAAATTAGATGCCCCACATTCCTCACTCCTAGTGCATCAAAATTCCTCACCAGTGTGGGTGCATTTTTTTTTGTCCTTTATGGTTTCCAATCTCACTGTATCTTGTTGCAAATTTCAACATTTCAGAATTTGATGTGGCCTTCACACAAAGACACCATTGAAATCACATGCCCAGATTCTCATGAGAAACCTCTCTTAAGCTTGATCTTCTAGAAGAGAACCAACAATATGCCATCCTACTTCCTAGCGCAAACTGACCATTAAGGTATGCAACATTCTTTTGAACCCTCACATGATGATCTTGCTCTTGGAGGATGATCGTGACCTCCCTTTAGCAACCCTTACTCGGCCCTCATACTTGACCTAATTTAGGACTACATCTCTCTTCACCCCCTTGATGTGCCAGATAGTGGGAATACATGTTAAACATGCTAAGATGTGCCAAGTGATAAGGCATGCCAAGATGTGAAAGGGTGTGTCAATGCATGTCAGGGACTTTCAAGACAACAAAAGGGAGAAAAAAGTTAAACTACAAGGAAATGAACACATAAGAGGGTTAATAAGTCATCAATTTACCTTTTCCAAGAGGGGCATGCTAGGAAAACTAACACTAGGTGGAAATAGGTTCCAAGTGCAAAGTCTTAGTGCATTCTAAGTGCCAAGTATTCCTTTGTTGCTTCTCATCTACTTTCCAAAAATTGATCATCACAAATAAATTTAATATTAAACCATGCTAAATCATACCAAGGCATCTCAACATATTCCATACATGCTAAGAATTTCCAAGCGCCAACACGTGCCAAGCGCCAATATGTGTCAGGTACTAGTGTTATGCATGTTGTGAAGTGGAAGGGAATGTTGAAGGGTGCTAAGGTGTGCTAGAGAGTGATAATGCATGTTGATGAGTGTTAAGGAGTACTAGGAAAAAAAATTAAGGGAGCACTAGGTAAAAATTCATGGAAGTTAATGAATATGAGGAACGTGTACTGCCAGAGACTAGTGTTAATGGTCAATGTTAGTTGTCATGCCAAGGAGGGAGTGACAAGGTATGCTAAGCATTGGTAAGGCATGCTAGGAAATATCAAGGCATGTTAAGAATTCCCAAAGTGTGCTTGGGAGTTCCAAGGTGTGCTAATTATATCATGTGCCAATTAATAGTGCCAAGATATGCCAATACATGCTAGGTGCTAAGGATGTGGCGCAGGGTGCCAGGGTATGTCAATATGTGTCAAGGCAATAAAAGGAAGAACCAATAAGAGGGTTAATAAGTCAAGACTTTATCTTTTTGAAAAGGGGCATGCTAGGCACACTAATAATAGGTCCCAATACATGCCAAGTGGCATTGTGTGCCAAGTGTTAATGTATGTCAATGCATTCAACCAAGGTGTTCTAGGGCATGCTAGGGACTATATGCAGCATGCCAACACATGCTAGGAGAGTTCCATGTTGTGTTAGCGCATGCCACCATGTGCTTGGGCGTCAATGTCATCAAAAGATGTTCTAGGTACAAAGATGTTCCAAGACATGTGGGGTAATAAGAAATGTTAGTGTGTGCCAAAGCAGTAATTTAAGGTGTGCCCAGATTGTTGAGGATTGTTAGGTATTTCTCATTATTATAATTTTTCAGAGCCCGATTATGTATTAAATAATATATTTCCTACACACAATAGTGGAACTATCTAAATGGAATTTTCTATATAATAAAATTAATAGATATGAATCATGTGTTGATTCATAGGAAATCTCTATTCGACTAGTCATTACTTAAGGGAAATGATACATGCTTATTACTTCTTAAAAAATTGACTGACCCTAACCACTATGGCCTTGGACATATTATAAAAAATTCTCAACAATAATGGTATTAAATTGTTATCTTTTGACAAAAAATATATTAATAGGCACATAGCGTCATCAAAAACTCATTGGAATGATCAATGATGACGGACATTTTTTGATCGTCACCAAAAGTAACAAAAATAGCATTGGTGAGGGTCATTAAAAGTTCATCACTAGAAGTGTCAACAAAGAGAGAATTAGTGATGGGACTTTAATGACCCTCACCAAAAGTGAAATGTCTTTAGTGACGGACCATAAAGGACCATCACTATATACACTTACAGTGACGGTTTTTAGTGATCAATGTGACGGACATTTTTTGACCGTCACCAAAAGTAACAAAAAGAGCATCGGTGAGGGTCATTAAAAGTTCGTCACTAGAAGTGTCACCAAAGAGAGAATTATTGATGGGCATTTAACGACCGTCACCAAAAGTGTCATTGAAAATGTCTTTGGTGATGGACAATAAAGGACCATCACTATATACACTTACAATGACAGTTTTTTAATGACCGTCACCATATGTGACATTGGTGACGGACCTTAAAGGTCCGTCACAAGCATGACCCTCACCAATGTGCTTTTTTATTGTAGTGCATATCCAAATCCTAAAGGACTGCTCTCCTGACAGCCCTCTCAACTGGTTGGTCTTCTCCCTGCTCTGTTTGTCCCACTGGTCGAACTCAACCTACATCTGCATTACATCAAAACTTTAGTTTAGTCTTGGGAAACATAAAAATACAAAAACATGTATAAACCTTTGAAAAATAAAAAACATGGTCAAAACATTCTTACCAATTGCACGCCATTGAGCGTCTTCTAGTAAATCCAAATCTGGATCTCCTCGGAATTCAACGCCTGCATATGCATAATCATCAATGGCAACCATTTGTCCCCTAAACCAAGCAAAGAATACAGTTGAGAAAATGATGGTCGATTGACCAACATGTATATCCATTAGTTCTACCCATCTCTACATCCTTGGATCTCAAGGACCAGATATACCCAGTGTCGTATGCTAGGGCTGCATCAATGGAATCCGCTCTAAGGCAAAAGAAATCAGGATCAAGCCATAGTTGAAATTTTTCTTCCTTCATCCTTTTTACTTAGTTAGCTTTTATTTCATTTGAGAGAGGATAGCTTTAGCCCATTTTAAAATTGTTGGTTCCAAGCACTCTAGTGCATACTGCATGTAAGATCTATTAGCTACGTGTAGTGTAGCAGTACCAACAAGCTTTGCAATAGTGAATAGGATGGTCCTCAATGGCAAGTCACGAACATCGCAGATGTTTATTTTCCCATCCTTACTAGGTTCTGTCCCTGGATTGCAATACCACAATATATAATCTCTCACTGTCTCTCCTTCGAGAGTTGACCCTGAAAGTGAAATGGGTAGGCCCCTTCTTGATAAACCTGTGAGAAAATAGATATCCTCCACTAAAATTGGGACCACTTTTTCCCCAATGTAAAATTCTTCTATCGCTGGATCCCATGAACGAACAAGGAACTTCAATAGTTCCATCTGTTACCTCATACCTGACAGTTTGAATTACTTTAATAATCCATAGTCTCTGAGGGCTCTTACCGTACCTGGATCATTTAGGGAATTGCGCCCAATGCACCCTAGGTCAAGATACAGTTTGTTTCAAGTGCATCTGGCCTTCAACTCTAGCGCACTGTAATGCACCTTTCGACATTCAAGGGTGTGTTTCCTTATGTGAAAAATAAATTTACCCTATGGGGCCCAAATCCCTAAAAAATTGCAATGAAATGAAACATAAATAATACTGAAGGAAAGAGAAAGGTTATAGCTCCAACTTGGATTGAATGACGAGGAAAATTGTCCTCAGAATCTATCGCAATAAATTGTTGAAGTTTGGGGGGGAAAACCGGTTCAAAGCTCCAAAATCCAAATGGTAACTTTCAAATGGTAAAACTCTTTTAATTAGCCATTTGATTATTTTCAAATCATATTTATTGTTGTGACTATGGTTTTTATTCATTTTTGCTATGAAACAAATATTTTAGTCCATTTGATGTTGTTTTGAATAGGTTTACAACTTATATAGCAGATTAGTCATGCACACCTATCCAAGAATGATTTGACCATAAATCATACTTTTATCCTTATTTTTAGAGCTTTGATAAAAATGAAAAAGGAATTGAAGCACACTTTTAACTCTTTTTCGAGCTTCTATAACTGCAAAAAAGGAACCCCTGGAGTCTTCTTTTAGCTCTTTTCAGACTCCGATAATGAGAAAATATTGCCTAGCACTTGTCTTTTCGAGCTCGTAAAAGTAAATGAAACAACATCTACTCAGTATAAGTTTAACCCTTTTACAGAATGAGATAGATTATTTACAAAAAAGGAAAACCTTAGTTGAACATGGCTAAGAGGTTTTCTCAGGTATCATTTTACACCTTTTCAAACCTGAGCGACAAATTTACGAAAAAGTACTTATGGAGTTTTCATTTTTCCTCTTTTTAAAACTCTCTAAATATGAAAAAGGTTCAAGTTGTTGTTACACATTATTTTGTCATCGTCCCTGCAATCCCCATCCCAAACATTGGAGGACCATTTCAGTGACTTATTTGTATTGTCATACCTTTCTATAAGTTTCATTGCATCCCTTGGCATGACAAGAACATTTTCTCTGTTGATCACTCCTCAAGCAAACTCTTAAAAACATGTGATTTTGGGTCGGCGCTCGTAGGCAGTTAAGGGCTCGCACCCATGGAGAAATTAACACTAAGCCCCACACCCATTGGCGCTTTGTCTTAGAAGGGCACCCGTGTCGAGCTGTTTTTGGAAAAAATTTTAAAATAGAAATGAATTTTACATGCCTAACAACTTCGTGAGCAGAGTCATCATGGTTTTTTCGACTGAATAACATCGAGTTCCTCCCTTTGGCTTCTTGTTTCCTAGAATTGTGCAACTCCCCAAAGGGATAGACCTCTCCTCCACCTTATGAGGGATCCCAAACCACCTCCTCCTCTCCTATAAATACTTCCTTCTCGCATTATTTTAGCTAGTTGAACATTCGTTACTATAGCTAGTGTTTAGAAGAAGGCAGAGAAGAATCTATTGTCGAGAGAGATTTTAGGCCCGTTGCCTCACCAAGTCCAAGCCCCGACGAATTCTTGAGACATGCCCGACTAAACCCATCGAAGGAGCCTGCAACGTCAACGTCATTTGATTCTCCCTAACCAATCAAATAGTTGTAAATGAAAGTATATTTTCGTATGTTTTCATCGTTCACTTGATATTTGTGCAACTACACGGACATCATCACTGAAGGACCATGACGTGTGAAGACAAATGTTGGAGGATCATTGCTGCAAGTCACGACAAAGAGTTGGACCGAGGTAGGGTATCTATCCCAGTTTTTTTTCATTTATAAGCTAGGAGTCTGAAATTCCAGCATGTTCCCTTGTTGCTAGACCCACCCTAGGGCTAGAAGGATCACCTTTGTCCATAGAGGGGATTTTCCTGCTCAACAAGTTGGTGACCATACTGGGGAACATCAGTGTGTTTGTTGTCTCTCGTTGTTTGTCTAGTATTTTTCTTGTCTATCTGACTTTGGTCGTATTGCCACTTTTCATATTTGTCTTTCTTGTATGACTGTTTCCAACCATCATACCTACTCTTAGAGTGTTAAGTATGGCCTTTTCTCTATGTCTTTTTCTCCTTTCCTTAATTTTCTAGCTCGGCACTGTTGTTTCCTTAACATTCATGTCGATTGGTGCTGGTTGCCGATTTTACAGGTGTGCTTTCCCATGTTTAGCACGAATTACAGCTGAACAGTCGCGTTGAATCCTATAGGTTTGGATTTGAGCTTCTTCCCTAGGTTTTGCCAGTGTATGTTGCCTCTAGATTGGTTTTTCTCCCCTGGATTAGTCCACTTGAATTGTTTTTGACTTCCCTGTCTCATTATTTTCAGTTGATTGTATCTCATTTGATCATTGTGGCTTGTCATCCTAGGGTTTCTAGGTGTCTTCCATTGCCTATTTGACCACATGTTCACTCATCTTCTGAGTTGTGGGTGAGACAGTCTAGTCTTTTGTCTTTTCAGATTTTTTACCGATTGTTTGATCTTTTCTTTCGATTCTACGTGTTTTTGGGTTGTTGAATTGTCATCTTGGTGTCCATTTAACCTTCCATCTGTCACCCTGAGCATAGATCACATTTCTCACTGAGTCGATTTGAAAGTCCACTTTTTGTGTGAAGGAATGCATGTCTATTTTAAGTGTGTTTTAAATTCGTATTGAATTGGTCTCTTTGTCTTTTATCACTTCATTCGACTTTCTCAAAACTAGTATTCATTTTGTCCTTTTAGTGTAACAGTACATCATTGCTTCTCATTCATCTAAAAGAACAAAATTTGCATTCTTTCTCTTTATTTGAAAATGAAAAGTGTTCTTTTGCATTAGTATCTTTCTCATTAAAAGTGAACAACAAGATAAGTCCCTTTTGTTTTCTACTTTGGTTGTGTTAGAAGCATTAGGAAACGTTCTTGCATTCGATTGCTTGCTCCTTCTTTGTGAACTTCTATCCCTTTCTTAGCTAGCTATTCATCGAATTGAAATCAGTTTCTTTCGCATGTAGTTGTGCATTAGAGATTTGATATTACATTCTGTAAGGCCTTGAAACTCCAACGCAAATTCAAGATCAACTTTAAAATGAACTCAATCAACCTAAGGAAGCATTGAAACTTAACGCTCATATTTAGAGGTCTAGGCTAGTGACGTGTTCCAGCGTCGTTAAACCTAGTAGTTGTTGTTCACCATCTGGAATTAGACAACACTAGCACGGACTTGTGTTCCCCATACCATCGAGTATATAAAGGGAGACCCTCATAGGTTGCAATCCTTTATCCATAGGAAGCCGAGTCTGCCACCATGTAACCGTGATACACCAAACACAGTAGTCGGGGAGACTGCCTACATGTACGTTAAGTCCTTGGTCATTTCTCTTTCATTTGATCACCAAGGTGTATATTGCAATTCACGGGAGCTTGGTACACCCTCTTGCTTATATTTCCTGAGTATTAATTTTGATCTTTCTGTGACTCTAAAAATTGAAAATATCATCGAGCGCTTGTCCTTTCAAGCTCGTTCAACCTTAAAGTGACTAGAGTCACCTTTTTCCCTTTTCTTGACTCTTAAAATATGAAAAGGCAAAGTTTTGTTTCAGTGTCATAAAATTAGTTACCTACGATCAAACACCCATTAAATCTATTTTATTGGCTTGTTCCTAGGTACTTCCTTATTCATTGGTCTTGAAAACTCAAATTTCTTATCTCTTTTCTCTCCTATTTTTGAGACAAAGTCATGGTGGCGGAACCACCAGTTTCTTTGTCCCCTTCATTACCTCTTAGTGAAGAACCTTCTCTCGACGTTTCTTCGGAGACATCTCAGTCTGCTAGGACTTTAGGTTATTAGCGTTCTATTATTCTGAGTGTTTAACCTCTTGCCATTCGATCTCCTCTTGAGGAACCATTTGATATCAATTTCCAACCTCCAGACATTTGGGCTCATTTTAGGGAAGAAGAATTTCCTTATTTACCCTCAGAACAGCTTGAATCGCCATTAACACGTGCCTTACTTACCATTGCTTGTCGCATTTTCACCAATAGCATGTCTTAATCTGACATGGATGCTACGAGTCCCATCAGTAGTGAATAAACTTATGTTTCTACTAGAGAATATTTGTTCCCTCCAGAGAATTTTCCTTATGTCTCGGGTCAACCTTACTCACAGCCTTCCACTCTCCTGGTTGGTTATTCTTCATTGAGTCAGATGATTTCTGGTGGTACATATTTTTATCAGAATGTCATATGTCCGGGTACATCGTCTCCCTCGGGGGGGGTCATTTGTATCGAGTCCATCCCCCTTGACTCCCATCATGTCGTCGATCGTTACGTCTATCCCAACCAAGCCCACTATTTGTGTGGCTTCATCCGCACCTTTTATTAGTGTGATTCTGTCATTACCACCATCTTCTATTATTCATGGGATGACTCCTATTGCTTCCATGATACCTTTTGGGCCCACCGTGAGTGGATCACAGCCTCACGTATCGAGAATCCATCAACCTACTGGTAGTGCACCTATCTCCTCTAATCGGATCCCTGGAGGTTTGACGTACAATCACAATATGATGGCCATTTAGCAACAGAATTACTTCCCTCAGGGTTCTCAGCAAGTAAAAACTCCCATCAATCCTCCACATTATTATGATGAGAACGAAAATCACATCTATTTACATTGGCATGTTCCACGTGGTGGTCCATTATATGTTCAATCGCCTTAAATGTCGATTTACCCCAACCAGTTCACATACCTACAGGGACAACCCTATGGTCCACAAGGAAAACCCTTTTGGGGACAACCTTCAGTGCAACATGGACAACCCTATGGTCCTGCTGGTCAACCTCATGTTCAACAAGGAGTGTCTTATATTCCCCAGGGGAAAACCTATCCATCTCAGGGAACACCTTTTGTGCAATAGAACCAGCCTTACATCCAGCAAGACACAACTTTTGTACAGCAAGGTCAACCCTCTACTGCTCAGCCAGGCCAACCTGGATTTTAGGGGCAACCTGTCTCATCTCAACCATCATACCAACCTGTAACTCAGGGACAACTTGGTGGATTTCAGCATCTAGGCCAACCTGCACCCCATGGGCAACCTTTCCAACCCCCACAGCCAGGCCAACCTGCACCCCATGTATAACCTATTCAACCGCAGCATACGGGTTAACTTGCAACCCAGAGGCAACCCCTGCAGCCTCAGGGCCCACCTTTTATTCCTAAAGGTCAATCTCATATGGTACAAGGTCTGCCCCAAGGCACTACTTACATTCTGCAACAATATCCATATGTTTCTTAGACAGGACCTCATTAGTTTGCTCAGAATTAATATCCTGGTCCTCAACCGGTGTATGGGTAGAATTATCAAAATTATAACCCTTATGGACAGAATCCTCCAAGACAGAACATATGGGGTGAGGATTTTTTCCAACCTAGTTGGAATCCCACTACTGGTCTCTATCAAAGGCCTGCAATTTTTTTTTCAATCCGCAATTGCCTTTTCTCACTACATTGGAACTGTCCGATGTGTCAAATTTGACAAATGATCCTATCCTTCATAATCCATATTGGCCTCCAGTTTCGACAAAAATCCCTAGAGATTATCCCAAATTTGAAGGTAAGTCTAGAGAAGACCCCCAAGTGCATGTTATGACATACCATATTTAGTGCTCCTCTAACTCTTGGGTTGACGATTCAATTCGGCTACTTATTTTCCAAAGGACTCTCACTGGTACCGCTACAAAGTGGTTCATTGAACACTCCCATGGCATCTTTCAATATTTCAACTCTCTTTCCATGGCATTTATCACGCACTTTCGATTACCAATTCGATATGAAACTAGGACGCACTTCCTAACATCCTTAAAACAGGATCGGGCTACTCATATCTCGGATCATATTCACGAATGGAGGTGGTGTTGTCATTTTATCAAGTTTGAAATTCCTTATCAACTTCTAACTGATTGGTTCACTACCTCTTTTATTGGTCCGATTGCTAAGGAGATCGCTATGGGGGCATGTGTTACTGAGGAACAAGCCATCACTCGTGCCTAGTACATCAATCTCGTGTACTCTCAATCCGGTACATTGTATGAACTCTTGCCCAATGCTCCGCAACATGGAACTACCAAAGCACCGGTGATGCCATCTCTCGACGGTATCATTGGTTTTGTGTCTCATACTTCTCGTAAGTCTTCTCCAAATCCTGTGAAGAAAAATATACTTATTCCACTGATACTGCTTCTTAGCCACCTCTGAATCCTAGTAAGACCACAGAAGTGAATGTCGTCCAGTCCACTCCAGCAGATAAAGCTTCCAAGGGTAAGAAAAAGGGTAAAGGTAAGGCCAAATCAGATGCCCAAAAAAAGGATTCTCTGCAAACCTAATGCTGAGGATGGTTCGAAACGTAAACCGAAGTACCCTTGTCTGATTTGTGACATGAGCATTACACCAAGACTGTCCATGACGGGCCGAGGTGAGTCGAATTCTCAAAGGCACTCAAGGCACTCCAGTTGTTCTTAAATAACCTTTCCCATCACAGTAAACTTAGATGGTGGAGCAACCTCAGCCCTCCGCCCCATTTGGCTCTCAGGTCTTCATGATGATTGGTCTTGCACCCATCCCTATTGATGCCCAATCGAAATATTATACTGAACCGTGTCAGGCAACCGAGAAAGAGATGAATGTTGGTCCTCCTCCCCGGCTTGCTTTTGGCCCTCTTCACATCGAAAGGCCCAGTCCTAAGCCCATTGTATGGCCACCTTCTAAAGTTGTACTCTGCAAGCCTTCCTATAACCCAAATGCCTGTGACGCTCAACATTACAGTATTTTTGAGGATTTGGCTCAGGCATCATCCATTATGTCTGAATTGGATGTAATTCAGAGCTGTCCATCACAACAGAAGGCTTTTCTATCTGCTATTGGAGGGGTTGACCCCGCCAATTCTAGCCTTATCACTTTCGATTTGGAAAATTTTGTCCCACGTCTCCCTCACCAGCTTGCACTTATTATCCAAGTTGGGATTAATGGAAAGAATATCCATCAAGCAGTTATGGATGAGGGTGCATCTACTTGCAACATGTCTTCTGCTTGTTGGAAATCCATTGGATCTCCAGCCCTTAATCAATCTCTAAACTCTTTAGAAGTTTTTGAAGGAAGGAAATCTCGCCCTCTTGGTGTTATCTCCAGTTTACCTATCATGTCGGAAGTGAAAACAGTTAAAGTTGAGGTTGAATTCATTGATGCAAAACTCAATTATGACCGAGTTGGACTCACACCATGCTATGCATCCCATCCACTCTCTTTCGTGTTCTTCAATTTCCGCACGAAGGAAAGATCATCATTGTTGATTAGTTGTACTTTTTTACTTCCACATCTTTCGAGAGCAACGTCCCATGTGTAGATCATATTCCTATGCCTTATGAGAGCATAGGACCAGGTCTTTTCAAAGATCTTTCCCTTATGGGTCTTTTTTCTCTTCCTCTACCTAACACTGCTCAGGTCAACATGATCCCCACGTCTTCTGATCTGTGGATCATCCCTTCACCTGACCAAGTTGATTCATTTGGTGACGCGATGCCGTTAAGCCCAATAGAAATTGATTATTGTGAAATTATTTCGGATTCGGCTCCTCCTTCCTCTAATCATACTCCTTTGAGTGTGTCCCTTGATGTGCATTCTCAATCCCCTTGGCTCAACAATTCGGGTTCGCCCAATCCCTTGACTGAGACCTTTCCCAATGATGAGGCCATTGTGGAAACCATGTATCTCGAGGATCCTCCTTGGGACGATAGTCATCATCATTCCTCCTTTATTCCTGGCCTTGGCTCCATGTCTACTTGTCTTAAGAAGTTCGCTTCCCAATCTCCTTCCCATCCACTTCAAACGCCCATATTGACACTTGAATTTTTCGCAGAAGGTAACCTATGAAACATTACACAAACGATGCCTATTGAAATCTCTGTTAAACTGAGGGTTGTCGAGAACATCCATATTGGGGTGACATGTTCTCCTGATGAGATCGAGGTCTATACTAGTCTCTTCTGAGAGTTTCGAGACGTTTTTGCTTGGTCCTACGAAGACATGCCCGACATCGATCTGAGTATAGTTGTGCACGAGATACCTACTTATCCTGTAATTAAACCTGTTCGCCAACGTATTCATCCCGTGCACCCTAGAAAGGCAGCCGCCATCAAGGGAGATGTTGAAAAAATTCTTAAATATTGCTTCATTTGTCTGATCCCCTTGACAGAATGGGTTTCTAATATCATTCCTGTGGATAAAAATCAGGGTATTATTGGTATCTGTGTGAATTACCATGACATCAACTACGCTTGTCCTAAATATAACTATCCCACTCCTTTCATTGGCAAAATCATTGATGATTGTGCTAGGAGTGAGATATTTTCCCTTATGGATGAATTTTTTGGTTACAACCAAATTAATGTTCTTCAGGCTGATAAACACAAGACTGCCTTTATATGTCCATGGGGTACTTTCACGTATAAGAAGCTCCCTTTTGGCCTTAAGAATGTTGGTGCTACATTCCAACAAGCAATGTCGTATGCTTTCAATGATATTAAGTGAATTTTTCAACCTTACCTGGATGACATTTCGACCCATTATGCTAAGCGTAAGGACCACCAAGATCACTTCCGTAAAATATTTCTTCGTTGTAGACACTACATCATATGGCTCAATCTACATAAATGTGTCTTCTGCATCGATTCTGGTAGACTCTTAGGGTTTATCATCTCTAAATATGGAATTCATCTCAACCCTCTTAAGGTCAAAGCTATTGTTAATCTCCCCTCCCCTTCCTCTTTACATCAGTTGCAGAGTTTGCAAGGGAAAGTTAATTTCATGCGTTGTTTTATATCAAATTATTCTAAATTAGCCAAAGGATTCATGTGATTGCTTAAGAAAGGCGTCCCGTTCCTCTGGGATGAGATTGCCCAAAAATATTTCGATGCACTGAAGGCATTGTTTATCAATGTTCCTCTTTTGTGTCCACCCAATTATCATCGCGACTACTCCCTCTACTTGGTTGCCATATTTAGCACTATTGCCATGGTTCTGGTGTAGGACAACGACAATGGTGACGAGCACCTCATTTATTATTTGAGCCACAATATTCTCAATACCGAAACACATTACGCACATGTCGAGAAATTTTCGTTGGTTGTTGTTCAAGCCGTCCAACATTTTCGCCACCATATCCTACTTCCAACAGTAACTGTGATTTTTTATTGCAACCCAATGACCTATATATTGGCTCGACAATTGCTGGGGGGGAAATACTCAAATTCGATCGTTATCCTCCAAGAGTTCGATTTGGAATTCACTACCGCCAAATTTAAGAAGTAATTGGTTTTTGTCGATTTTATTTTCTCTTTATCGTCTGTCTCTACTCCCTCTGGTTCTAAGGAACACATTCCGGACGACACCCTTTTTCTCATTAGCACCCTCAATCCATGGTATAGTGATATCATCGTCTATCTCCAGACTTCCACTTTCCGATCTGATTTGACGAAGGATGCTCGTCAACGCATCCGCCATCATTCGCAACCTTATCGCATTTTCGGAGAGACTCTATACCACGTCGGAGCTAATTGTATTCTCTGTCGGTGTTTGAACCTCGAGGAAGTTGAAAAAGTCCTCAATGACTGCCATTTTGGTGCATGTGGTGGTCACATGTTTGGATATGCTACTGCAAAAAATATTTTTCGTACTGGATACTTCTGACCTACCATTTTTAATGACTGTATTGTTGTGGTCTGTAAGTGTCACGATTGCCATATTTACTAGTGCAATATGTGTGTGCCACCCGCTCACCTTCATCATGTCATTACCGTTGGTCCCTTTGCGAAGTGGGGCATCGATTTTATGCTGTGTAACCCTCACTTGGTTGGGGCACATGCTTATATTATCGTAGTCGTGGACTACTTTACTAAATGTGCCGAAGCAATGCCTACACTCACAGATGATGGTAAGACGACTACACAATTTCTGTTCAATAATGTCATTACCAGGTTTAGTGTCCCTCAACCCATTGTCACCAATCATGGCTCTCATTTTCGCCATTACATGATGGCTGAGTTGAGTTCTAAGTTGGGTCTGTGTCACGACAGGTCAACATCGTACTACCCTCAAGCCAATGGCTAGGTTGAAGTCGTGAACAAGGTTCTAGTCACTATGCTTCAGCATACGATTGGGATGCACAAGTCCAACTAGCATCTCATGTTTTTTGAGCTCTCTGGGCTTACTGAACCTCAGTGAAGGATGCAACCGGATTCACTCCATTCCAGCTTGTTTATGGTCTGGAATCTATCCTTTTAATTAAATGCGAAATTCCTTCTCTCAAAATAGTTGTTAAATTACTTCCTAATACCTCGCTAGAGGAAGAGCATCTTTTATATTTTGAGAGGCTTGATGAAATTCTCTGCTTTGCTACCCTATTTATAGAAGCACAGAAAAAGTGGGTCACAGCTCATTTTGATCACACAGTTTCCCCTTGTACCTTTGTATAAGTAGACCTAGTCCTCTTGTATGACCAAGCTCATGATAAGGTGGGGGCAGGCAAATTTGAACCCATGTGGCATGGGACCTATATCGTTAAATGTGTTTTGCAAAATGGAGCTTATGAGCTAATTGACTATGAATGCTATCTTTGAATCAGCCCAGAATTGGGTTGTACCTCAAAAAATACTATGCATGAGTTTTCATGCATGTACTTTTGTACATAAGTGTGTTTTTCATTTTTGTACATTTTTTGGCTGGTGTGCTTTGCGAGAAATTTTTCCTTCTTATTATGTCGTTGCTTACTGTGGAGATGTTTGTCACTCCTTATGTTGGTTTCGCGGACGGTGCCTCCCGCAATTCCTGGAATTTGTCTTCCGCAGCTTGGGTGATTTATAATCCTAATGGTAAGTTGGTATACCTTCAAGGTATTTGTATAGGACGAACAACAAACAATGTCGTTGAATACAATGTCATCATTGAACTCTTAACCGAGGCCATTGCTCTCAACATTCGTGCATTAATTGTGAACCTAGACTCTCAGCTTGTTGTTCTTCATCTTAATGGGCATTACTTTGTTATAAATCCTTAGATTTTAAGTTTGTATTTGCATGTTCTTTTATTAGAAAGGAATTTTGATTATATCACATATCAACATATTCCTAGAAGAATGAATGTGTTGACTAATGCAGTAGCCAATATTGTATTAGATAGACATTTGCGTAATTTGTAAAAGCATCATCATCACATAATAAGGTTTAGACAGGAAAATAAGCATATATATATATGTTTGCATCCACGTGCATCATAAGTTCAAAAAATATGTGTGTTTTGGTTACATCCCAAGACATCATGTCTCTCAAAAAAATATGCAGAAGTAAAACCTAGGCCTCTAATCAGCATGATGCTCATGATAGCATGTCACTTCATGCACAAGATACCTCAGTAAATGGTGGATGTGATTATACACCCCTACAATGTGCCTTTGGTACGCATGAGGAACATCCTCGAATCTCACGTAATCTGGGATCCCGCTTGTGATACCCTCCAAGTTGTGTGTGATCTCCTCTTCCTCACTTCCCTCACCATGAGGGGTTGCCTCAAGATTGCGCAGGACCATCCGTGCTATGGGGGACATCCCTTTAGGTCTCTCTGGGCCAACACCTGCAATACATGGATAAATATCATAACATATATAAACAAAAAATGATAATACTCATCAAAATCAAAAAATTATTTTTTACCCAATGCTTCATCCAAATCCTCTCCTTCCAGGAGTGGAAGGTCTGGATCACCCATGAAGTCGGTGCCACTATAGGGTCAGTCCTCCACAACGACAAGTTGTCAGCGGAGACAATCGAAGAATTCTGGCCTCCATGATATATGTTGACCGCCTACCAATCGAGGCATCAACTCCGCCGAATGGACCATCCTTGGCTCTTGTGTTGGTGGTGCAGGTACTATTACTTCCTGGCGTTGAAATATTGGCAATCATTCTAGGATGATCGGTACCAAGATGGACCCATAACCAAATTGTTTTAGCTTGTCATTCTTGCACTTGGTTATAAATTGGCACTTCAGGTTGATTTTTATGGCTTCTACCCAATTGAAAATGGTTGGAGTCATACAATCCATGGCAAGTTGAAGCTGTGTTTTTGTAGCTTTGTGAGGGGCTTGAGATCTAGCAGCTCGTGTTATAGTGTGCAGCACTACTTTTAGTGCCAAATCTGGTATTTTTTGGATATCTATTTTCCCGCTCTTCTATCATTTCTTTGCTCCTGGGAAAACTCTGGCTATGAGCATACCCATGCTCTTGCACATGGGCCAAGAACCTGTCATTATCGGTGTTTCTTCCCTCCGTGAAAATCCGGTGATGAAATATATGTCAGAGACTTCGATCTCCAACTCTTGATCATGGATCATGAATCTTTCCCGATCGGTGTCCCAAACACTTATCAGATACTGTACTAACTCCAACTGAGCTCGAAGACACAATGCCATGAAGAATTTCAAGAGCCCAAAGTCTCTCAGGGCATCCATGCATCTATATTTCTTGTGGCTAGCACATCTTCCTCCCCGTGCTCTCTTTCCTTCCATTCAATGACCATTTTAGCTCTCAATCACCTGCAAAACCATCATTGGGACTTCCATAAGTCCCATGATTAACTTTTGAACCGTTCTAATAAGGCTTTTTAGGAGAATTTTCAAGCAAAATTGGTCATGGCGATTGGCGCGGCTGTTTTAGAAACAACGGCGCCAATTGGCGCCTCCCTGTTAGAATTTTAGGCGAGTCAGCGCGAATCCGTGCTTGGAACTCGCGCTGACCGCCGCACCCAATCTTTGGAAAAATTCCCCTAAAAGCATCAAAAATCAATAATGCAGGCAATGAAATCTAGCTTAAAATGCAGGCAAGGATAAGAGCTCTTACCTAAAGAAAATGGATTTGCAATTGGTCTCCTGGATTATCCGCTGCCAAGCTCCACAAGATCACAGTTAAAAATGGTAAAATTCTCACAAGAGGTGAAAAGGTGAAAAGTAATTTATTTTTACTATTTTTGTCATTTTATAACCTTTTCAAAACCCTAATTAGGTTTTTGGGCTTATTTTCTGATTATTTTAATATTTATCTCAAAAATGGGTTTCACGTGTGTTTCTTGTGCAGAAACAGGTCCTAAGCATGATGATGATGAAGTGATGAGTTGCATTTTATTAATTTTTTGGACTCGGTAAAAGCATGAAAAAGTTACCCCCTCGAGTCATCTTTCAGCTCTTTTCTCACTCTCGAAAATTGAAAAGATTGCCGAGACTCTTGTCATTTTGAACTCGTTAAAGGCTGCGAAATTTTATATGCCCAGTATATGTTTACCTCTTTTCGGGTTGGGACAGATTATTTACGAAAAAGGAATACCTTAGCCAATCGCGACTAAGTGGTTCTCCCAGATATTGTTTTCTACCTTTTCGAATCTGTGAGACAACCTACGAAAAGGGATCTGCTGGAGTTTTCTTTTTCACTTCTTTTCAAACTCTCTAAACATGAAAATATGTTGAGTTCTTCCTTTTTCAGACTCGTTAAAACCTAAATGACATCGAAAATCGTCACCATGACGTTGTCGAGTTCCTCATTCGTAGGGCTCGTAAAATGTACTGGGATGGACTTGTCCGAAGGACAAACTTATATGACAAGCATATGCTATCCCCTTCAAGCTTGTTTCCAAAAATAATTTGGGTACTCACTAGAAATGGTGGGGGGAAATGGAAACAGTTCTTAGCCATGTTGGCAGTATGTCGTTCTTGAACATGACACTTGTCTGCAATTCGTGTTGGGTTGGGGACATCCCATTTGTCATTTTTCCTCCATGGGTTTGGGTTATCTATTTTTACCTCTCATCTTCTCTTTGCCACGTCCTCATGACCTTGGATCCCTTGATGTCAAATATTGCCAAATTTTGAAGTTGTGTCACCAATATGTTTAAGAGAAGTTTCCTTCTGTAGTTTTCAACCCCTGATCCTCTGTTTAGTCATGATTCACTATCATCTTATTCCTCTGTCTCGTGTCGATGATGTGGGGAACATTATAGCCCTCCTTCGACCGATCACTTCCTATTGACTTCATCTCATTATATAGGAAGTTGATCTAGAGACTCCCTTCCAGTACCTTGGAGCTTGCATGCCTCAATGGAAAGTTCTTCACATTAAACGACAGGTCCTCACTGTTAACATTACACAGATTGTACTAGTTGTACCTTGATAACCATTGTCATTATTGGTGGTTTCTCTCACGCCTGTTAAAAAATTTCATCATTTGTTGGTAATCAGGTGACTTTCTTGCATGTTCGACTTTAGCTCACTAATTCACATGCCTGAATTTGTACTTGTTTGGATCAAGATGAGTGTAATACCCTGGGTTTTTTCTGATGAAATCCAGGCTGAGAGATGTTTTGGTTTAACATGACTATATGCATGACCCTTCTGATTGGATTGTTGCGACCATACCTAAGTCTATTTGATGATCCTTCTTACTGGATGGTTGCGGCCATACCTCAGATCTTATTATTGAATGTACTCTATTATGGATGGTTGTGCCCATACCACATATTCATGTATGAGAGATATCATTTGTACTTGTTTTTGTAGGTCTTCCGATGATGGCATTTTGGTTTGGGAATGTTCTCATAAATCATTTCACCCCTCCCTCTCTCTCGGACCTCATGCTCTAAGGGGCATCTGTTACACAATATTTTGTCACTGTCCCTGCAATCCCCATCCTAAACATTGGAGGACCATTTCAGTGACTTATTTGTATTTTCATACCTTGCTATAAGTGTCATTGCATCCCTTGGCATGACAAGAAAATTTTCTCTGTTGATCATTCCTCAAGCATACTCTTAAAAACATGTTATTTTAGGTCGGTGCTGGTAGGTACTTAAGGCCTCACACCCATGGAGAAATTAACACTGAGCCTCGCACCCATTGGAACTCTGTCTCAGAAGGGCACCCGTGCCGAGCTATTTTTGGAAATTTTTTTAAAATAGAAATGAGATTTCCATGCCTAAAAACTTCGTGAGCAGAGTCATCATGGTTTGTTCGACTGAATAACGTCGAGTTTCTTCCCTTTGGCTTCTTATTTCCTAGAATTGTGCAACTCCCCAAAGGGATAGACCTATCATCCACCTTATGAGGGATCCCAAACCACCTCCTCCTCTCCTATAAATACTTCCTTCTCACATTGTTTCAGCTAGTTGAACAGTCATTACTATAGCTGGTGTGTAGAAGAAGGCAGAGAAGAATTCATTATCGAGAGATAGTTTAGGCCCGTTGCCTCACCAAGTCTAAACCCTGACGAATGCTTGAGACGCACCCAACTGAACCTGTCGAAGGAGGCTACAATGTCAAGGCATTAAGGTTGTAAACTTATTTTCTTTATCATTAATACATGACTGGTTTTTTGGTTCCAAATTTGTATGTAATTATGTGCAAAATGTTTGATTATCCTTGACCAATCGAATAGCTATAAATGAAAGTAAATTTTCATATGTTGTCATCGTTCACTTGAACTTTGTACAGGTACAAGGACATCATCACTAAAGGACCGTGACGTGTGAAGAAAAATATCGAAGGATCACTGCTGCAAGTCATGACAAAGCGTTGGACCAAGGTAGGGTATCTATCCCAGTTCGTTTTCATTTATAATCTAGGAATCTGAAATTCCAGCATGTTCCCTTGTTGCTAGACCCACCCTAGGGCTAGAGGGATCGCCTCTATCCACAGAGGGGATTGTCCTGCTCAACATTTGTCACTGTCATTAGGCTCGTTAAAACATAAAATAGCAACAGGCTTGTCGATCATGGAAAGAATCAAGTTTCATTTATCGCTAGACTCGTTAAATTATTAAATAGAGATGCATATTCACCTGAAGGGTTGAATTATAGATCAAGCATATGTTACACTCCTCAAAATTGTTAAAAAATAAAGAGGTACTGGTCGACAAATGACCGGGGAAATTTTGAAAGTGAAAAGAACACTTTATGGTAGTAGGTCGCTCTTGAGCATGACACTTTCACTCCATCATCGTGACTTTTTGGGTTGGGTAATCTTCTTGACGGTTCATTCATACCTATGGTTCATCATACCTTCACTTCGGTTTTTGGGTCAATGCTACCAACTCATCTCAGTGTTGCCAATATGTTCAAGAGAAGTCATCCAGTGAATACTCATCCCTCTGCAATACTCATAAACCTTCATTTTCATGACAGTCATCCCTGAACATTGCTATATCAAGTCACATTTTGTCTCTGAAATCAGTAACTCCCGTTTCGTGATAAATTTGCTTCCTGTCGACATCACCTCATCATCCAAGAATTTTACTTGGAAACATCATCTTCCAGTACCCTGAGGCTTGTTACATCATCGACAAGCTTCTCACATCCAGACCTTTGACCGAAATTTTTTTTTTGGGTGTTCGACATCAAATCATTTATTCATGCCTTACAAATTGTACTACAGTACCTTGAGAACCATTAACATCAATGGTGTTTTTCTCGCATCTGTTAACAACTCACATCATTGGCTGGTAATCAAATGATGTATTCCCATGTTCGACTTTAAATCATATAATCGCATGGTTAGACTTGCACCTAAACGACCAAGTGAGCGAGATAAGAAGACCTCAGATCTAGTTTCATCCATCTGGGCTATGATTTGAGGATTGTTGTACACATTATCTGTACGATGGCTTTACATATATATTTTCATCCGAACATGGGCCTATATCTGTAGGCATGTCTATATTGGGCAACATTCCAATGTAGATGAATTTCTGAAAAATGTACATGTTATTAGATAGTTTATGTGTTGAGCATGGGAATGCCTCCCTCAGCAATTCGTGATCAAGATGAAAATATCATGATATAATGTATTGTAAGATTGATGCAGGTTACCGCTCCACTTCAATTCCAGCTCATCACATCATAAAGCATATCATCCAAATATTATTATTATTTTGACTTCATCATTTATAGGGAAATTGTTATATGTCAATTCGGACAGCATCCCCCATGACCTTTTCAAACTGTACATCGTCCCCAGGACCAATGAAATAGGGTCTATCATCCCCTTATATTTCAGTTACTATAGGTCCTAAGCAAAGAAAAATTCATTCATGGCTTCGATTGTGAGATTTCCAAGGTTTTAAGTATATGTTATATCACTTACTGACTCACCAAATTTGCCTCTAAAGGGACTAACTACATTGCATATGCAGCATCCTCTATTCAACGGTGCAATGCATTGCACTTCCCAAAATTCAAGAGTGTGTTGGTCACCTTGGAGTGGAATTCTCATTGTTCTAGGAATCTCCACATGGCTAGTGCCTTCTAGAAGAGTCCATATGTCATAGTTTAGGAAAAAACCAAAAAGGCGCTGCCTCAATTTCAGGAAGTAATTTGACTGTATTGAGAATGGACTCCTGTCCTGATAATGCTTACAATTTCTCTGTGGATAGATTGATTGAGGTGATGGGGAGCTTTAAACCATTAAAGGAGTTGTACATAGGCATTGGGCCTTTGCTTAAAAGTGAAAAATAAGAAATATGTGTCTTCTCAATTTGTTGTTTGAGAGGTTTCCCAATTTCAAGTGTTTTTGTATGAGCGACCACTTTATCTTGGTAAGAACATAATTTCTGACTTTCTGGCTTTTGTGATGTATAATTATTTTTCAGAAAATTTTCGGTGATAAACAAAATTTTGTCTCATCTTCATATTAACATGTTTTTTTTCCATGGATATATTTGTCTTTTACTTTGTAAATGAGTGCAAAGTTGAATTATTGTGGTATTGAAATGCAATGCAGGAACTAGCCAAATATCCCATACATGCATGTCTAAGATCCCCACTCTCTCATCTTCGGAAGATACAGGTCTACGTAGACATAATTGAGTTTCATGATAGGGCAATCAGAGTATTAGATTGCTTTCTTTAGAGCACCCCTGCTCTAGAGATGATGGAACTTAGTTTAACTGATGACTTGGATCCACGGTATGTAAATTTTTTGAAAGAATTGATGTATTTGAATAGAGTTTCAAAGCAAGCAAGGATATTGGTATGAGAATATTCTTTTTAAATACAGGGTTGAAAATCTTTAAACCTTTAAGAAGGCTTTCTGGGTTCATTTTCTTTTCTTATTTTTCTTTATTCTGGAGACTATGAGTACTATTCAATATTCTAGAATGGAAATCCAATATGGTATTGGATCATGTTATTTGTGAATTTATTTAGTCATTTTTCTTTACGAAATGGGATTTTGGAGACTATGAGTACTGTTCAATATTCTAGAACAGAAATCCAATATGGTATTGGATCATGTTATTTGTGAATTTATTTAGTCATTTAAATGGAGTTTAGAATGGTTTTGGTTTATATATATATACATATATATATATATATATATACATATATATATATACATACATATATATATATATATATATATATATATATGTATACATATATATATATATATATATATATATATATATATATATATATATATATATATATGTATGTATGTATATATATACATATATACATATATATCTATATATATGTATGTATATATGTATGTATGTATGTATATATATACATATATACATATATATATACATACATATATATATATATATATATATATATATATGTATGTGTGTATTATATATACATATATATATACATATATATATATATATATATATATATATATATATATATATATATATATATATATGTGTGTATGTATGTATGTATGTATGTATGTATGTATGTATGTATGTGTGTATGTATGTATATAGATACATACATACATACATACAGATGTATACATACATATATATATATATATATATATATATATATATATATATATATTAAATGTTTAGATTGTAACATTTTTTTAATTCAATATGGTATTGGATCATGTTATTTGTGAATTTATTTAGCCAGTTAAATGGAGTTCATAATGGTTTTCGTTTATATATGTGTGTGTGTGTGTTAGATTGTAACAATTTTTTAACTAAATGGTTTAGACGCACATTTCAATTAGTGATAGTCACAATAATGAAGTGTTATATATTATAGTTTTAAACTCTTAGATTTACTCATGTCTCAATTGTCCTTTTCTCTAGCCACTAAAAAAACAAAATGTAAAAGATTAATATTGTTTACCTTATAATTGGTTGTTTAACTTTGTTTGCTTAGTTTATGGTTAAGTTGATTTATCAATATGGATATTATTACATTTTTTATAATGTGAAAAATAATGTTTTTAACCTTAGTAATTTTTGTCTAACTTTGTGCATTGCTTTCAGCCTAAGTTATATAACACATCCTTACCCCCTTTCTTATTCACATAGTCAAAAAACCCACAAAATAACCCAGAAATTTCGGCAAGATTATCAAAAAATTGACAAAAACTTTTGAAAATATGGGTTATAGCTGTCAAACTTCATGATTTTGGGTGCCCCATGGGTTTTTGATGGTGTTGAATCCAATACCACCATCACAAAAACTATTCAAACACTCCAGCTACCTTATTTTTTGAATTGTTTCTGCCGAATTCTGGCAAAAACCTGCCATCCGAGCTATTTTCTTGCATCGGTAGACAAATCTTTTCTTATCTATTTCACTTAAAAATATGTATTTGTCTCCTTGTCACTTAGTTCACTCAAAAATGTTTATTATTTACCTTATTATTTATTGTCCAACTTTGTTGTACATTGCTTCTCGCCCAAGTTATATAACATATCCTTACCCCCCTTTGTTACCTATTTCACTCAAAAATATGTATTTTCCCTTTTGTAATATGCTTCACTCAAATATATGTATCTTAGATCTCAATAAAAATCCAATATACTTACAATTTTTGGGATTTTAGGATTTTTGGGATTGCAACATTTCTATTTGATTTTTTCATGTATGAAGGTATGGAATTATCATTTAATCAAGAGCACCAAGCTCTCTATATACCTAGATGTTGATGGTAGTGATTTTTGAAGGGCCTCTATCATGACCCTACTAAAAAGGCACCATGACTCAAACAAAATTTTCATTTCACATGTTAAGTTTTATCTCTCTTATTTTAATGTTTAGAAGGTGACATTGATGATGAGTATTCCTATATAGGCAATCCTTTTGATGATGTGTAGTACTAGTTATTTGTTGTAGCATGATTTTTTTGGTTTCGATAGGCCATTTAGAGCCTCTTTGTTGATGTGTTTTTGGTTCAGAGATGGATTGCACTCAATATGATTTTAGTTATATGCACTAGTTGTATGATTGAATTTGTATCACAATCATGTAAAATGGTGATTGTTTTATCTTGTTTCTAGGGTCATCGTGTCTTGTGTCAAACACTTGTATTTCCATGTCCTCCATGTTGCATGTTATTGTATCAAGTGACCTAGCTTTTTTCCATTACTGAAGTATAATTTCCTTATACTATAAGTTTATATCTTTAGATTTCACTCTATAATTACATAAAGAATACAAAATAGTAATTGATTCAATAACATATTATAAAATATAGAGGATTTACCATGGAAATGCAAATAAGAAATAACAAGCTTTCTTGGCTTTAAAGAATCGCATGCAATTGTGGACTACAAATCAAGCTTCTTTAAGGCTATGTTATTCCTATGCCAATAATTCAAGGCTAAAAGAAAGTGTACCACCCTTGATCTACTTTTGACACACTCACCAAGTAAAAACTAGTGTATAGAAAAGATTCTAAATTTCTCTTGATTATGACCTAGCAATTAGCAATAGTTTCCTTTTGTTTGGAAGAATGACTCGCCATTCATTTTGTAGGTGGTCACTTGTTGTAGGTATTGTAGCAATATTATCCTTCTTCTATGTAAAAATATTGGATTTAGTAAAGGCTATGATGGTTGGGATGACTTCTCCTTTTCCACACAAACACGAATACTAGATCTTCATTGTCAGTTGGAACAATATATACGTCATTTTTGCAAGTTTCGAAACTTCCCAAATTGGTCTTCAATGCCTCAATGGATAAATTGTTTGTGATTCCAAAATTTCAAATCAACACAACTAAAAATTTACTCTTTTGGTACTCTTCTTGAGTGCTCAAGCCCTTATTTGAGTGGAAATGTTGGTTTATTCTTTGTAATTAGATTCAAGCAAAGTCATTTACTTCCTCACCATGGATCCCCTTAGCATGAACTAAATAACCAACAATGTGAAACCTAGTAAATGTAATAGTGAAACCCCATATCTATTCATCTTGTGGAATTTTAAAGAATGCTCAGTTAATTGGAATGTAGAAGGCCCAATATTCTATTATGCCATCCAATTATCTCCATGTTGAGCTTGTCCAGTTTTTCCTTCAACTTCCTCAAATGCCAATAGTCACTAGAATTTGTTATCATTTTGTCATTTTTTGGCTTGTGATGTGGAAACCTCACCTTGATTGTAGATTAATTAAGGCTTCCTCATTGTTGCATAGGAACTTTTGTGCTTGCCACATGTTATGTGGTTGTTGTTGGTAGGTGTCCCTTATAATCCTTGTGGGGTCCATTTTCCTTTACAAGAAAACTCTTGGAAAGGTTGTCTTATCTAATGGGTTAGTAACTTTGTGGATTCCTAAATACGTTACAAGTCCCATTGTAATTTCTTCAAGTTTCACAAGGGATCTTCATAATGGAGATTTTGGATAGCTCCAGGAAAACCTCAAATATAAGGGAGTGGAGTCTTTGAAGTGTCCCCCTAGCTAGTCTAGGAGAGAGCCTTATGGTGGTCACCCCTTTTAGTGTCAGAGAGCCTTAGTTGGGACTACCCTAACAGGGTTTGGGTAACTCCACAAAATCCATAACACTAAGGTGAGTCCTTAAGTGTAGCATTAGAGTAAATTTCAACCTAAAAGTGCCCATGAAATTTTCATGTAATTTCCATGTCATAATATGTAAACCGATCAAAATCCTTTGAATTTAAAAAGAGGTACATGTAAATATTTTGGAGGGAAAAGAAGAAAAACTATTTTTTTAATTGTATTTTCTTATCTCATTATAGGTTTTCTCACATTTTAAGCGTAGACACTAGTTAGATGCGGAATTAAATTATGCATCCAATGAGTGCCCATTATGCATACTTTTGAGGAGACCCACATTGATCAAAATTGAAGATACATTAAGAAAGCATGGTGAACACACTTTTTTAATATATCTTCAATTTTTATCAATGTGGGTCTTCTCGAAAGTATGAATAATGGGTACTCATTGGATGTGGAATTTAATTCCTCATCTAGAAAATGTCTCCGCTTTAAATTTGAGTAAACCTGTAAGGAGATAAGCTAAAAATATAATTAAAAAAAAAATAGTTTTCTTCTTTTCCCTCTAAAATTCTTAACTCTTATTTTATTATTTTAACTATTCTTTCATTATTTTTCCTTAGAAGGTCACTTTTTGGCTGAAATTTCCTCTTATATGGGTTTTTCATGGGTGTTTCCTAATGTAGAGTTGGGGTAAATATATCAAACCCTTGGTACTAAGCTTTGGTCTCTATTGTTGTCGGGTTAGGCAAGGAGACTACACGACATTAGAATTTATCTAATCATTTTCTACTACACATCCACTATTAGCCTCATCTCCTTGCCACATCATTGAATGTACATTAAGAATGAAAAAGAAGTGTTCTTTAGCACATAAATTAAAAATTAAGCACTTCTCCATTCTAAGTCTTTGAGGATCAAATTTGGATCAAATATCAACACATATTAATTGAAGCTTAATGCTAGTTAATTATTATTGCACCAAGAGGTATCTTGTAGAGTGAAAATTTTGGTCGAATGTGGCCCTTCTATCTCAATGTTTAAATATGGTGTTTCATCTCCTCATTCTTCAAAAATTCTTGTATATTTATGTAATTCCATTGGGAAAAGAGGCACTCAGTATCAAATCAATCACATGCAACATCTAACATTGTATAGTAGCTCATGTAGGTGATGTGAAGTTGTCGTTGTAATCTTCCACCAATTGATCCTCTCTCTCTCTATCACATAGAGGGATCCTTTACAAAGGCCTTGGATGTCAATGTAATGATTTTATGTTCTCTTTTTTATCTAACCATGAAAAAAAAATTAATATCATGATCCTACCACATAAATAGCTATTATAAGTGAACACCACAAACTTCAAGATTGAGAAAAATGGAAAATGAATATTTTTTAAGGTTGATGTTGTTTTGCAAGCAACATTAATGATTGAAATAGTTGTCACATCCCCGACCCAACCAAACAATGGTGTATGGATAGGTATCTGAACTCCCCAGGGGATTTATCTTCTTATTGACCTTTGCTAAGATCATATTCTTTTGGACATCACTACCAACATTGAAATGCAAATGCATGCCTTTCACCAATATATGTGAGAGGAAGAGACACTCACCTACCTTGAGCTCCTCTAATTTGTTAGGTTGGATCTTGGCCTTGGTGATAGTAACATTGTGTTCCACATCAATAATATGATTTTTCTTATCCATTTAACCTGTTAGGTCTCCGTAGTTTGCAAGATTGGCAAGAACAAATGCTGCAGAGCCTACATCAAAACCACTTTGGAATCCTAGGATCTAGCCCTCCTGGACTCAGAGAGGGATATCTCTATATGTGTTTTCAAAGGATATAATCTTTAAGGCTTATGATATGATATTAGGCTAGTTATGAAGTACAAGGGTTTTGTTTGTTTTGGTTGGGATGGATATCATCAAAATGAAGGAACTCTTTTGAGGGGTAGAGGTGTAAGCAAGTTGAAAGAATGGTCCAGCTGATAGGATAGGTAAGACACAACATCAATCCATTGGGCTATGGAGTCACAAAAGGATTTAATTGCACAACAAGTTTCAAGTGTGGTCTATGGGGCAAGTCACCTATATCAAAAGGTTTCTTTTAAGTTGATTTTGTGGCATGGAACATTAAAAGTGTTGTGAAAGAAGCAAAGCTAATAACCATTTAAGAATGTATTAACTTCACTAAACAAGAAAAGTCTTTAAAAGTAACTGTTTGAAGCAAGCAAAAGGATAGGGCAAACCATAGACTTCTTTGGGAAAACTTTTAATAAAGCACACTTTTCAAACAACAATCCAGCAACCTAACAAATTACCTTCAGAAAGTAGAAAACATATAAGAGAACAAAGGGCAGCCTAAGATCAGGTAAGGACTTTGAACTTATCCTGCTTTCAGCATACTCTTAGGGAACTTTCAAGGCTATTGTTGGAGATAAACTAGAGGACAGGGCTAACCATAGACTTCCCTAGTTCAAATTTACTTAGCAGATTTTTCAAGAAATTTCAAAGACAATATCTCAAGTTGTACTCAGGAAACATGGGCTTACCACACACTTCACTGGTCATACTCTATTGAATTATCCTCAAAGCAACAATTAGCAGAAAACATAAAGATAAAGATTTATCAGTGAGAAATAGGGTACTTTACAGTAAATCCTAATCTATATTTGCTTTTATTTATCAGAGAAAATGGACAGTATGGAAAACATGAGAAAAATAACAATTATAGTAAGAAAAACATCACCCTTGACATAGACCAGGATCCCATAAATCAGCTTGTGTATTTGATGTTCAAACCAGTTACAATCTCCAAGTCCAGTAGGTCTTTACAGCTTCAAACTTCTCATCTCAGCCTATCTTTCTTCAATTACAAAACAGAGCTTCAGCAGCCTCAATAGCTATTTACATTCAATGAGTATGCAACCAACAATAACAATGAACTCCTCATATGATATTTATAGGTAATTTTTGAGGAGGTGGAGTGAAAAGGAGGTCTATTTTTTCAATTAATATAGAGTAAATGCTTCTCGGCCTTTGGGAGGCCAAATGGAGAAGCTTTCAGATTTTTAACTCTGTTTTAATTAATTTTACATTAACTTTTATCTACTTTAGTCACTTTTGTTGACTTTGGAGGCTTTTGGTAGGCTGGCAATTAATTCTGAGCTATCTTTGGCAAATATCTCTGACTGTGCATTCAATTTGTACTCTTTTGAGGAAAATGAACTTGTAGGTGGAATTTTGAGGATTAATTGCCTCACTAATGTGGCATTTGGAGGATTTTATTGTTGATTTGTCATGATCTGTTGATTTAAACATAGATTAGGCCTTGATCTTGCTTTTGGACCTTTATAATCATCTTCGGGCTTTAAACCTTTTATGTTGATTGTTTTATCCTTTAAACATTTTTCTGCTTTATTCACTGTGTCTTTATCCTCATAAATCATTGGTTAAGTCTTTTAATCTTCGGTATTTTGGCTTTAACTTTTGACTTTAAGCTCCACTGTCTTTTCCCTTTTTTTGTGGACAGGTGGTTTTCATCAATGCGGGAGGGTTTGATTATATGATCAATGCTCATAAAGCACCGGTCAAAACATGAAATGAACCCTGGTAAATCCCCTTTTGCGTGATTTTTCCTCTGTTTGGACCATGAAGGTCGTCACCTTCTAGCCATATCTCTTTATGAACTGTGGGAAGGGTTTTCACCCTTAGAACCGACATCAAACCCTGCATAAAACAAATGAAAACGTTATAAAACCTTGCGGTATTTGGATAAACTTCTTTGGAGGCTGGCGGAGGGCGAAAGGAGCAGTGAGGAGGAGGAAATGCATGTAGGGGGGATTTTTATGGACAAAACACGTGAAAACAAGGTTTAAAACTAAATTTGGCGCAAAACTGTGGATTAGTGTTTTTGTGAAAACCGCGAATTGTTTTCGCGCTCGTAAACGGTGGTAAACGGTTTACTCCTAAAGAAACGCGATATCGTCCATCAGGCGATGCGTGTCCTCCCCAATACCTCCTATTTCGCGTTCATCTAAGTTGTTAAATCCTGACATGGAAATCCGCGTGAAACGCGATGTGAACTGTTAGATCTGGAGGTGTAGATCCAACGGTGGGGGAGGAACGCGATGGGAGAAAGGTGAATGGTGGAAGAGAGGTGGTGGAGGCCAGGTGTCGGACAGAGATTGGACAGGTGGTTAAATAGTGGGGGGTGGGACCAATGGTGACGTAACTTTTTTTGTCGCATTACGAATTTGGTTGATCGGCGGGGTCGTTTGATCGGGTTAAAGGAGAACCGTCAGATGAGATGAATGAACGGTGGAGATATGTTTGCGGGGATGAAATGGTATACATTAGTCAATAGAATAGAGGGTGAAAGGGGAAGCATGGTGGCCGTCGATCTTTATATATCTACGGTTAAGATTGCTCCATGATTCGACAAGCATGGCGAGGGAAAATATAAAGAAAAACTCGTTTTTTAAGAGGCGTGGGGGTAAAAATAAAAGGTAAGGGAAGGGGGCTAAGAGGAAAGGGAAGGTGCAGTTTCATGGAGGAAAAGGAACCGAGGGCCAAGAAAACCGAGGCTAGACGGAAGAGGGGATGGTTGGGTGAGCACGTAGCCATTGGATTAATAAGATCAATGGTGGGATTTGCTTGAGGAAACAATGAAACGGGGTGAAGGGGTAATGAAGCAGATTGATAACAGTCTTTGATTTTGGTAGATCAATGATGTAAATCCTATCGGGAGTTGATTTATCAGCAGAGAAAAAGGAAGGGAGATGAAGTGAAAATATTATTTGCCGATGTGATGGGGGCTTAAAAATAGGTGTTGGGGCATGGTCCCGTGGGGGAGCAAGGCACCAGGAGACAGGGAAAAGGGGCTAAGAAGTGGCGTGGAGAGTTAGCGCCGGCCGTCAGATCAAAACCCGATCGACGGTGGAGACCGTGTCGGGGCATCACTATCGGAGTGGAAAGTTTGCAAAGGGAATGTGGGTTTATAGAGGAAATGTCGATGCGATGGGGGTTAGCGCCTGGTCGCGGGCATGAGGTTTTATGGTGGGGAAGAGAAAAGGAGCTTAAGCCAAGGGGGCCTAAAACCCAAAAAGGAGCGGAACAGCTTTTTAAAGGTTTTTAATGGGTTTTTATGGTTTTTTAGTGTTCTGGGTAAGGAAAAAGGGTTTTTAAAACCAAATAAATACAGTTAAATGTTTTTAAAGGGAATTTTTAAGGAAAATAAGGGTAAATGAAGGAGGAAAGGGGGTTTTTTAGAAGAAAAATAAGTGATATGGGGGCAGTTTGTGAAGATGAAATGGGGGGAATGAAATGATGGAAATGGGGTCTTTTAGGAAACAGTTTTCTTTGGGAACAACAGGCTTTTGAAGGTTTTGAAGTGAAAATATCAAGGAAATGGACCTTTTTGGACAAGGAACACAAAGAGGCTTCAAGAAGTCACAAATTTTGCATGAAATTTGTTTCTTGAAGACTAAAGACCTATTTTAGCCATCATTTTCTATGACAAAAATTTACTAATGGCTAACATAACCTAGAAACATTGAGTTGAATTATATTTTGAGGCATTCATCTCCAACAATAATCATTGTCAAGTATGACAATTCTCATTATTGTGCCATTTCATTTGATTATTTCCAAATATTTTTCCCATGTCCTTTAACTTCCCATTCCTCTTCTTTGCTTGTTACTTAGACTTATTTTCTTGATCTTGGTTATCATTTTCTATTCTTTTTTTTTTTTTAGAGTCAGGTTTGCCTTTACCATTCTACCAATTTTTCTTTCAATATTGACAACATAAACGTGAGTGAGGCCCAGTGAAGGGATGTCCAGAGAAAACATTTTTGTTTGGATTTATTTATGTAGGATGTTGTAGTATTCTAGAATCAAGCTCTACTAATATTCTCAAATACCAAATTATGTACATGGGATATGAAGGTGTCGATGTGCTCCACTACAAAATATGATTTTTCTTGGCAAAAGTTTATTCAATTCATATTATATTGGTCTTCACATTTTCCAACAAGTAAAGATGCCTCTATCGAGGAATCAAAATAATAAACCATGATAGATTAATTTCATAATCATCTCTAACATGCTACAAAATTAATCTCATTAAAATTTAACATGGGTAAGGGTTTTGACATCGTGGAAATTATCATCTCACCATTAGAACCTCGTTTGAATAGAGGAATAACCCTTTAGAACATTTAAACAAATTTTCTAACTTTTCACATTTATGTTTCCTCCAAAGGGATATCAAAATTACTCCAAACAATGGGATACCAAAATGAAATTGTACTTTGAAGGGTGTCATTTTTCCTAAGTGACTACTTTTTTAGGATTATTTCATCATTTTGGGGGGTTTTTAAATGATACAAAATAAATGATCCATTAACTCATTCTCTATTTCTCAAGGGATTCCTATAACATCTTGATATAGGATCTATTGCTTCATCATATCTATTTACTTTGACTACCATGGGAGGAAACTTGGGTTGGAGAAGGTATTCTTCACCAATATTAGTTAGTTCAAGGCCCAACTCCATATATCATAACCTTGTTGGGGAAATGCACAAAAAATAAAAAATAAAAGACTGGGGTTTTCTAATGCTATTGATCTAGACTAAATTTATAACAAGAAACATGAAGCATTGTATAGAGAAAACAAATATTGTATTTAGAGAAAAGTATCACAATGAAAACCAAATTCTAAATTAAAGGATTTAAACAAGGAGAAGAATTCCAAGCATAGAAATGTGAAATAGATATAATGATGGTTGTTTATCTCTAAAAACATGTTTGATGACTATGCTCCTTTGTAAAAGTTCCATAACAAGATTTTTAAAGTGATTTATATCATATTTGCATGAACCTTCAAAGGAAAAATCCCAAATATCCAAAAACCATAACCTTAAGAGTTGAATGTTGAAATAATGTGTGCCCTAGAGAACCTATTTAGTGCATCAACTTCTTAGGGCCATAAATTCTACATTCAAACTCTATTTTGGGTGTTTTTTGGACTATTACAAAACCATTCTGAGCTCTATGTGTTTCAAAGTCCTAACATTCATGAAAAAAGTTCATAAAAATAATTGAAAGGGCATGGGAAGGGCCTAAAAATGCCCCAAAATTTTGAGGCCCACAAAAATTTTGCAAATATAACAAGGTTCGCGACCACTTTTTAGATAATGATAGACCTACAAGGCCACTTGATTGAGAGTAATTAAATAATATTTGAAATTTTTTCCAAAAAATATGTTCATGTTGCTCTTGTTTCTCTTGTCGAGTTTATCCCTTATTCAATGAAGTTCATGAGGTCAAATGTCCCAAGGTTTTATTGTCAAGAAAAATTAAATACCTTTATGCATTTATTACCTATTTATCTTCGTAGTACAATGATAGTTTGTCCATCATTAGTTTCTAGTATTAGCCAAGTTCCTCTACCATGTTTGATATAGGAAGAACATTCTTCGATTATTTTTATCATTGATATTTTCACTTATGCTAAGGTTGATTTTCTACTATTTTATAGGTTGAAGAGGGAAAATCATGAAGAATATCCATTCAGCCAGGTATTTGTTTTCTTAGGATAATTTTTCCTATGTAATCTATTGTTCCCAGTGCTTAGGGTGAATTTTCTTATTCACTGATCAAGGTGTATATTTGGTGGCCACACAACTATTCCACTTGGAACCCCACCATTGTTTCTTTCAGTTTTTCAGTTTCCTTAATTGTAGCACAATTTACTATTTTTTGCATTTTTTCAGGTCCTGAATTTCTGGAGTAGTTTTGAGGCCCTAAACGACGTTTTTTTGGAAAAATAGAAATCATGAGTCTTTGACTAGACTCATGTTTATAGTCAAAAGTTGTAGTACTCGGATATATATTTCTAACGAGGTATTGTGCACGTTAAATGGAGATCGTATCCCAAAGTTACAACCTCGGGAAGTTGATGTACCAATTTACCCCAACGGGGCCCACATATTTGACGATTCATCTCCTAGGGTTAGGTTTTTGGATGTTTAGGGTTTTTAATTGTTTCTAAATAATAAATAGGCCCTTGAGCCTCATTTTAACACAATGTAGAGGCATGTAGCAGCCACATCTCTTCCCATAGATAAGCTACCATCACTTAAGCTAGTTTATTTCTATTTTGTATGTAAGCATATTTCAGTTCTTTGATAATGATGAAATGCAGTTTTATTTATGTTGCATCTCTCTGTTTATGTTTATATATATATATATATATATATATATATATATATATATATATATATATATATATATATATATATATATATATATATATATATTCTATTTTGTTCATGCATAAGTCTGGATCAGCGGTATAAGAGCAATCTTCTCTTTCTATGTTTTTCTATGCATGCCCCCAATGAGGTCAAGGTACAAGGAGTTAAGGATCAAACTGGTTGAACCTTTTCAATATAAACCTCACAAACCCTGGCGACCTCCCATGGCAGAACAAATGAAAGACGAGGGATCAGGAGATATTTTCAAAATATTGCTTGAGGAGGCATGTTGAGAGTTTTAATTGGCAAATTAAATCTCTTAATATTTAATTGTCCATCTGGGAGTCGTAAACACGAGTTGTACTACGTGTTGGTTCAGCTTAATGGTCAAAGTATATAAGTTTCCTTAATAATGATAAACTAGGTACTGGAATGAAATACAAATTTGCTAGTAGATAAACAATCTTGAAAAGGGGACCTACTTAACTAATTTTATCAAGCCATCATATTCGCGCTTCCTGCAATCCTGATAATTAAATTCAATCTTCTGACATAGAAAGCAATCTCACTAGTTGAAGAGGAAAAATCAATAATCAAATTCAATTTCTAAAAGTAATTTAAGATTCCTATTTAGTCAATTTTTTCTATACTTAAGAAGAATTTGTACTTTAAACTGTATCTAACATTCACAGCAAACTCCACACTACAATGAAACTACAAGGAAATACAAAGCAACCCTCAATCATATAACCTTCTCGCATTGTAGCGGGATAACCTCAGAATTCTACTTTTTAAATCTCATATGATATTTTGAAAACCCTAATCTATTTTCTCCTCTCATTAACTTGAAACTAAAACTTGAGATAACCAAAAGGACACACATTATTCTAATGATAACTTCGCACCTTAAACTAACTAGAACTACTCTTGATAACAAATTCAAGATTCAAACTAACAAAGGAAAGTTCTAACTATTGCTGGAAGAAAACCGCTTCACTTCATGTAAAATAACACCTAAAAGATCCTATTAAAAATATCACTGCAAATAAACTATGAGAAACCTTCAATTCAAAGACTTTAATCTAGATGAAATGAATTATTCAAAAGCAAGCTCACCCTTCGAAATCATGTAACTCATAACTAAACCTAAATCACTCTGCATTAGACTTGATATCTCTACCTGCACAATCAAATTCACACTCAGACGTACTCTTATAAAGAAATTGATTACACTATGAAAAACAAGAAATATTCTAATTTAAAAGAGATCTAATTACTAATCAAAGTCCCGGGATGCATAAAAAAATCAAATGAGCATTAAATCATGCAAACGTTCAAAAGAAACTAAGTAATGCAAATCTTGAATCAATATTATAAATTGGGAGTATTAACATAATCAAAATTAAAAACATTAAAGTATGTTCTAATCCGATCAAACATAGAAATCATTATATTCCTATATCGTGGATTCTCCAATTATAAATCTGAATAAATGTGATTCAAATAGAGAAACAGAGCATGGCTCTGTGTTAAAATGTGAACTAGGTTTTAAAAGGAATCAGAGATATTTAACATAGGAGAGAAATCATTCAGTTATGTAATCTAGCTACCTGACTGTTTAATGAAGCTTATCTTCATAAGTGGTGGGCCCTCCCACACCTAGAGTAAGCTGATTCACTACAATGAAAGAAGAGAGATTCAAAGAATCAAAGACAAAATTTGAAATGAATCATGAAAAAAATGTTTCTGCTCACAACTTGAAGGCAACCATGTATATTTAAGACAGCATTTGGAAGTCAATTTACACAAGTCACAGGCATAACGATTCCAGATTTTTACACAGTAGTCCCCCCTTAAATCGATGTGCAACTAATGCTTTTATAGAAGTGGTGCTGCTCTAATTAAATGGATTGATCATTACAGAGCATATAAATATAGAATATAAATCGATTGAGATAAAAACAAAAGGATTTGTTTCCAATCGGGGTCGAGATGGTGATCTGCTTCTAGAAGTAATTTGACAATGCACTACTAGCTGGGGCATCGCACAGCTCGCAAGCTTCATTATGTTCACCACAGATATCATAATTCTCCTTTAACTTCTGACCATTCCAATGCTGGAAAAATATTGGATTTCTTCCTTTCACACAACATATAGACAGGTGCCCTCATTCTCTGCATTTGATGTTGTTTATAGGTATGTTATTTGTAAGACTTGCCGAATGGAATTTCTAGAAATAAATCTACAACATAGATCTCCATTTTCGATGTTAGAAAGTCGTATTCACATCATGCACCATCACACACTTCACCTGCAATTCAACCTTGGAAATTCATCAGGAGAATAAGGAAATATCTGCACAAGTATGACTTCGAATCGAACATCTTTACCCAGTCAGCATAAGAAAGAACATCCATAAATGGACCACTAGACTGTGTGTTAATGCCTTGTTCGCCCCTATATATATATATATACGATGAGCATTCCAGAAGCAATTAAATTTAGGTCTTCTTTCTTCCTGGAAATGCCCAATATCCCATTCATAACCATTCCTTACGTCCAACAGAAGCACGTTCCTCCTCTGACTCTATATTTGTAATTCCATCGAACTGTTTGTAACATTTAATCGTTGATCACATTTACTGGTAATAAGAGGCATGGTGTTCACTGATGGATCCTTAATAATACTATACTTTATCAGTCCAAATTTTTCCTACACTTAAACTTAAAATTGTCTAACCCCAAGTGATGTTATTCCTTTGTCCACCATATATTCACTATCTACGACTCTAGCTTTCTTGCTTCGATCTCCATAGAGGCGGATTCGATATTGTTGTCGAATCTTTTTCCTCTGTAGTGATAAGGCAATGTGTTCAATCTCGTGGGACAGAGAAACATCTTCTGTAAGATCAAAACAATCATTTATGTAGTAGTTGACTTTAAAAACTAGGTTTATTCTTAATTCTATTGTGAGTCTCAGGAACCCGTTTTATACTTGGACTAGGTTATTTCTTTTTCCTCCAACCAATCTTAGCATAAATTTTAGTGAATCACATCTTTGGTCATGGACGTGCACCCTCCTCCATTCATTGATTGATGACTTTGCACCATTTTCCTGGATCATTGTAATGGTATCCAACCATTACATATTGTTGGTGTTCCAAGCTCGGAGCCACGAATGTGCACTGCGCTCATATTTCTTCTCAAATCCCCCAGTAAGATAACGCTTCACTATTTTTGGGAACCATTTTGACAATCCAAAATCTGAAACCTATGGTTCGAAAATCCATGCCTAGTCAATACTTTATTTCTCCATGGATGATGCGTAGCTCGCAGCATTTTTGTAGATAAAGCGACCCCCCTGCCATCCAATTACTACCTTGTACCTAATTGCCCATTATGCATATGAAAATGGAATATGAAGATCATTTTCTATGCAGCACCTCATATGAGGCATAAAAATAACATTGCGTAGTTGTTTTTTCTACACAGTCTCATATTGGGACTCGTAGTCTTCAATATTTGTCATTAAATCCGAGTTGTTGCCCTCAAAGAGTTCTTCATCAAATAAAAAGAGTTATATATACATGTGTTGTAGAGCACTTTCAAGATTGCTTCATCTGGAGAAAAGGGTTGTGGCAATGGTCTGATGCTCTTATTAATTGTTGAAGGTCCCGTAGGTGATCTCCATGCAAATGTTTATGTGATTAAGATGAATCTATACTCAAGTATGTTTGTGCTTCTATGCATGAATCCAAATTACTGCATTGGACTTATACACCTGCCACCAAGAAGGCATTTATTAATTAAATTTACACAAAATTACTCTTCAAGAAGAGTTTATGAATTAATATCTATTATCTTTATATGCCTCTAACTATTAGCTTAATAAGATAAAAATGATTAAAACACTAGTTACAAGTATATAATTATGTGATGAATATTGTAAAATTTTGGACAAAAGGTGGCTCAACAGCCCCCCACGCTGAACTTCTTGCACGTCCTCGTGCAAGCCAAACCTTTAAACTATAAAACTATGAAAGAAGGAAGGGGAAATGTTTGAAGATCATGCTTCTAATAAGTGTTTCATCAAAATACTTCAGCAAGCAAGGATGGTGATGCCTGATATTGTAATGCCTTCATTAGCCGGCAACATAACTATTACAACGCCTACAAAAACCACGTTATAGTTCTAATGACAGTATCAATTGCGGGAATGTAATAAGATCAGGACATAAATTAGACACTATAGATAAAAGAGTATGGCACATACCTGTTACCTTGTCCCAAATGAATTCCCTATTTTTTTTTGCACCAAGTCTTATGATAAAAAACAAATTTTGCTAAAAAGCACAGTTTCAAATGACCACCACAAGTTTCATGCACCTACTAGAGAAATCTTGTACCTAGGCTGTGTAGCTCGTATTTAGAGGCAACCATCATCAATACACATTATTGTCAACCAGCATCTTGTGAGTAGTCATCATTGCGTAATCCATCACTCTAAATACCATGAAAATTAAAGTGAGTTATGATACCAACCAACAACCTCTTTATTGATCACTTTAAATTTCGTTGTCATCCGGATTCAAAACTAAATTTCCTCTTAATCTAGTACAAATAATTACCTTCACTAAGGGTACCACATCATTAAATATTCTTGATTTTTTAAAATAAAACTCAAAGCACCATGTTCAAATTGTCTTAATACCATTGTCCAAGAAAAAGGATGAGTTTTAGGGAAAGAGAAGGATAACCAAGTAAATCATAGTATGTAATTAACTTCAATACCATAGACATGGCCCTGTTACTCGCAGGTGACCATAACCTTGACAGGATGTCTTTTGACCTAGCAAAATTCTTGTGTCCGACTTACTAGACATCGATTCAGAGTTAGCTTATTTGACGTTTAGATGAAGGCCATTGTCCTGGCCTGGTAACCAGCTGATGGCAGTGCCACTCACAAGAAGAAACATGGACAAACAAGTTGACTCGTGATGAGACCTCCTGTCTTCCAACTTTTGGGTTGAAATCCATTACTCTGGCTTGGTGACTAGGAGCAGTAATGTCATGGATGTTAGGCCTCATGATCGTGGTAGGTCGGCTCATCACGAGACATCCTATCCTCCCCTAAATATTTTGTATACTTTGATTAGGATTAACCTAAAAGGTTACTTAATAAGTGGGGAGACAGATCTACTCGTTAAGAGTAAGGGATGGCGTGAAATTTTTTTAATGAATAATCATTACTGGCTAGTTCCTCTACCTTAGAAGCTTATTAAAGAGATCCTTGATAATGACTGAAAGATTCCTTGAGTTGATAATTCCAGTGTTCTCATGAATAGCTCATTATGACCTTAACAAGAGTGGTACACCATAGGGGGCTTTCCAATAGTACCTTCTAAGGAAAACTGAAAATATATATATCAGATGAAAACTTATTTGTAGTGATTAGTCATGGTTACTTTTGAAAAATCATGAGGCATTAGAGTGAATCATACTCAACAATATGTGTCACAGATGTGTGTGTTAACAACCAATGTGGATCAAAAGTAGTTTTAGTGACTAAAAAATAAAAAACCTAATAGCATTATAACAGCTTTATTTATTTATTCTCCTACCCTAATTTACCCTAAGAGGTGAAAGAATCCCTTTTAAGTATAGGATTTGATCTGAATGGATTGTGTTAGTTATGTTGTGCTAAGCATCCAAACAGTAATAATAATGTGTGCATAAGGTTCTCCTTAATTTGCAGGTTAAACAAATGGTTTTGGCTTTGTTAAACAAATTTTTGTGTGAGGATTTATTAAGTATTTTAACCGTTTATCATTGTACAACTGTAAAGAATAGAGAAATAAACTTCACAAATCACATTACTCAGCAAATTGTTGAAGCAGTTCACCCCTCCTGGGCTACATCTGCTGGTCCAGCTCCCAATGGCATGTCCCTCATGTATTAATTTGCTAAAAATGTAATTACAAGTGAAAATAAGCCTCAATAGGAAAAAATCTCTATAAAATTAGCTTCAAAAGGTATGAATTAGCCAGAGATGACTATTCATTTACTTAAAACAGATAAATAAAGCCCAAACACTGCCTTCTCCATGATGGCCCTGATGGCTCCTTGATCTTCCTCAAAGATAAAAACACTGAAGATGACCTCTGATCAACCTAAAACCTATTCCAAACTTCTCAAAATGTCGACAAAATCCAAAATTGACTATTTTTTCACCCCATTTGGTCAAAAAATGAGGGATTTATGGAAAAAACAAATTTTGCCCAATGTCCCTTGAAAACCTCCTCCAAAACTTGAGGAACTCCAGTTAGTGCTCCAAAATCGATGGACCTCCTAAATTGGTGGAACCACACTCTAAATCGTTGAAACTGTTAAATGTGGAAATAAATGTTTAAGTGGTGGTCACATGCTGGATTTCCATTTGAACCGCCGGTGAAAACATTTGTCATAATTGTGACTTTAAATGTCACTTTTGTGCTGTCATATGTAACAGTTTTCATAACCGTTTACTCCACGGTTAATGTTAAGCGCCCATTTTCGGGGCCTGATCATGTGCAGTCGAGTCATGTGGAAGGGGCTAGCCCTAATATTTTTTTCACATTATACATTGTTCAAATTCAAATATTATCTATGAACTATGGTTTGTAAGATCCACCGTGTAGCCCAGTCGGTAAGTCGTGAGTGCACTTGCCCGGAGGTCCTAGGTTTGACCCCCCGGCCCTCCACTCAAAAATTTTCTTAATGCATTTGAACTCTGGCCTGGGCCACGTGGCGCCCTTCGGGCCTGCCATGTGGCAAGCCATGATAGGCCACAAAAACCCATAGTCAACCCATTGATGAATAACAGAATGCCAAGTGTCGGAATATTATACGCTCATATGGAATATTCCAAAGAATATTCTAGGGAATATTACAAGGAATATTTCTAGAATATTCCTTGGAATATTCTAGGGAATATTACTAAATTTAACAAAGTCAAACTTGGTCAACATATATTGGAGTTTACTGGGCTTTTCAAACCTTCATAACTTTTGCATACGACCTCAGTTTTGAGAACCGGTCACAGTGCCAGAATCGCAGTGACGAGACCTTTCCGGTCGTTCTGATTGCAACCACTTCTGAGCACTTTAATTTTTGAGAAATTTCCATAACTTGGACATGATCTCCTGATCACACCTCCCCACTGGGAAGATTTTGGACCCCAAAATCTCTCTGTAATACTGAACCTAAAGATGAGGAGACTGAATCTCCATTCTTCCAATCTTAATCCACTGAAATTTCCCTGATTTCATTAATTGGAGCTTCTCATAAAATAACAAATTTTTCCTAGAATTTGTTGACCAACAGTTGCTGACTTTGACTCATGCTGCACATTTTTGAAACTTGCAGAACAGCAACTTAAATTTTCAGTAAACATATTGTTCCTAAATTGGTCTACCTTCAAAGGAAACTGAAAAAAAATTTCACCTTGCATCTTGTCCTTATGGAAATTTTTTGTTGAATTAGCCTTGTACTTGTGTCGATTCCTGACAAGTTTTCTCGCCATATTAGCCTGCCATTATGAAACTAGAAATTATCATTGCTGAACTTTGTGCCTTATCTGCTTGGATGCTTTACCCTCTCTTGGATTTTTGCACCACCTTGCACTGACACTTTGTTTTCTGCACTAATCGACACCAAAGACGATTGCTGCAACTGCTTGTCATCCTCTTTCAAAGATAACCTACTTTCAGACTAAAAAAACTCATTATTTACATCAGCATAAACATGAAAAGGATTATGTAAAAACTCCCTTTGTTTAATCAACATCAAAGTCAAATTTTGACTTGCATTGACAAGCCTTTTCATCTGCCCAGCATTCACTAAAGAAGAGTCTAGTTTTTTGCAATGTGCTCTCACAATAAACTCCTTGCCATCCTTGAATAAATGGTACTTGTTCTCACAACGATGGAAGATAGCTTTCCTGTCATACAAGTAAGGACTGCCCAACACCACACCTGTAATATCAAGCGAAACAACATCTAATTCAACCGTGTCAATAAAATGTGTTGTTATTGCAAAGCGCAACATGCACTTCTTTGAAACCTATAAATTTGCATCCTTAAAAATCCAACCAAGAGGATATGGTTTAGGATGTGGAATGGTTTCAAGATTTATTTTCTTGACTAAGTCTTTAGAAATAAGTTTCTCTTGCGACCCACTGTCAAATAGTGTGTCTACCTTGTTATGTTTGGAAATGACCCTCACATGAAACAGTTCAATTCTCTTCTCTTCACTTGGATTTTCTATGTGATAGTTAGAAATAATAGAACTGGGTTTATTTACATTCTCTTTCCCCTTTATGTTCTTTAGTGCCATAGCTATGTTTTTTGTTTCATCTCCTGATTCTGACCCTGGGTCTTGTTCAGCTATTGCAACGGTCTTGCCTTTTTCTTTGGCTTTATCTTTGGTTTTAAAACTTTCTAGTTTCAACTCTGGATGAAGTTTCCAACAATGGTCCTCATCATGGCTTGTTTTAGAACAGTGTTTGCAGAAACATTTACCCTTCTCTTTCCTAGAATTTGCATTTCTCTTTTTTATCCCTTTGCCTTTAAACTCGCTTTCCTCATTCCCATCAAAATTTTGTTTACCCCTTGCCTCTAAATGTGTGGCTTGAACACAAACCTCATCTAAGATTGTAGGGTTAAACATGAGAATGGTATGCCTTAGGTAAGTATGCAAACCTCCTATATACTTGAGTAAAGTTTCTTGGCTATGCAAATTAATTCCTAGTAAAAGAGCTCTTCTTCTAAATTCTTGAGTGTAAACTTAAACATTTTGTCCTTTAAACTGTTTAAAATTTTTCCAATCCATTATGGATTTCTACATGATCTAATGGATAAAATTGTTGTTTAATTGCAGAAATGAAATCAGACCATGATAATATAATCTTACCATATTTTTTGATCTCCTCCCCTGTCTTGGCCTCCCACCAAACAAGAGCTACACCTTCCATTTTCAACGAAGCTAGTTGAATTTTGGTTTCTTCATCATGAAAATTTTGAATTCTCAAATAGACCTCTAATTTCCTAATCCAATTATCTAGCTTTTCTGCATTTACTTCACCATCAAAATTTGGCAATTCAAACTTAACATCAAGTTTAAGAAAATGACTTTTACTCGTGTTCTTGACTTTGTGAGAATGATGTACTGAAGATGATTTAGAGGTTGACGAAGATGAATATGAGGGTGATGATGGAAACTTTAGACTGTCTCCATTTCCTCCATTACCCTTCTTGGACTTCTCTTCATCATTATGGCCTCCTGACGATCCTTCTCCTTCAAGTCTTTCATTCCTTTCTTGACAAAGGACTCTCACCATTTCTGTCAAGTCAAGGAATGCTTTTCTAAACACCCTTTCTTCCTCTTTGGGATCAACTTCTTCATGGATTTCTCCTTCCCTTGAAGACATGCTTATGGCTTCTTATTCTTCTCTTGGAGGTGAAATTGAAGGTGGAGATATTGGCACCCTTTCCCTCCTTGGCTGAGGATTACTGTAATTCCTTACCAATTGACCTTCTCCTCTCTTAAGCTTCAGCCTAGTAAGCATCAAAAACCTTTCAAACAGTTAAACAAACCTTGCACAAGAACAATACAGAGGAATAATTTCACTCTCCTATTGCTCAAAACCTAAGCTTTGATACCAACTTGATCTAAATGGATTGTATTATTTATGATGTGCTAAGTATCCAAACAGTAATAATAATGTGTGCATAAGGTTCTCCTTAATTTGTAGGTTAAACAAATGGTTCTGGATTTGTTAAACAGATTTCTATGTGAGGATTGATTAATTATTTTAACTGTTTATCATTGTACAATAGTACAAAACAGAGAAATAAACTTCACAAAGCACATTACTGAGAAAATTGTTGAAGTAGTTCACCCCTCCTAGGCTACATTTGTTGGTCCAGCTCCAAATGGCATGTTCCTCATGTATTAATTTACCCAAAATGTAAGTACAAGTGAAAATAAGCCTCAATAGGCAAAACTCTCTGTAAAATTAGCTTCAGAAGGTATGAATTAGACAAAGATGACTATTCATTTACATAAAACAGATAAATAAATCCCAATACACTGCCTTCTCCATGATGTCCCTAATGGCTCCTTGATCTTCCTCGAAGATAAAACTATGGAAGATAACCTCTATTCGACCTAAGAATTGTTCCAAACTACTTAGAATGTCAAAAAAATCCAAAATTGACTATTTTTGCACCCTATTTGGTTGAAAAATGAGGAAGTTATGGCAAAAAAAAAAATTCCTAATGTCCCTTTAAAACCTCCTCCAAAACTGGAGGAACTCCAGTTAGTGCTCCAAAATAGGCGGACCTCCTAAATTGGTGGAACCGCACTCTAAATCGGTGGAACCGTTAAATGTGGCAATAAATTTTCAATTGGTGGTCACATGCCAGATTTCCATTTGAACCGTCAGTGGAAATGTTTGTCATAACTATGACTTTAAATGTCACTTTTGCGCTATCATATGTAACGGTTTTCATAACCCGTTTACTCCGCGGTTAATGTTAAGTGCATATTTTCGAGCCCTGGTCGTGTGTAGTTGGGTCATGTGGATGGGGCTAGCCCTAATATTTTTTTCCACCATATACATTGTTCAAATTCAAATATTATCTGCAAACTATGGTTTGTAAGATCCACCGTGTAGCCCAGTAGATAAGTCGTGAATGTGCTTGCCTAGAGGTCCTGGGTTCGACCCCTTGGCCCTCCACACAAAATTTTTCTTAATGCATTTGGACTCCGACCTAGGCCACGTGGTAACCCCCGAGCCTGCCACGTGGTAGCACGTAATAGGCCACAAAAACCCATAGTCAACCCATTGACGAATAACAGAATGCCAAGTGTCGGAATATTATACGCCCATATGGAATATTCTAGAGAATATTCTAGGGAATATTACAAGGAATATTTCTAGAATTTTCCTTGGAATATTTTTTTTTAATTTTTCCACATTTAACAAAGTCAAACTTGGTTAGCATATTTTGGAGTTTACTGGGCTTTTCAAATGTTCATAACTTCTGCATACGACCTTGGTTTTGAGAACCGTTCAGGGTGCCAGAATCGCAGCGATGAGAACTTTTTGGTCGTTGAGATTGAAACTTGGACATGATCTCCTGATTAGGAGAACTTCCAATGAAGCCATGTGCGGATTAGGTGCAAATATATATCCATGCTCAGTTTTTACATACAAACTTGGAAGTGTGCACGAGCATGAAAAACCAACAAATGTAAATGATATGAGAACACGAGTTTTAGAAGAGGAGAACGTTGCCTTGCTTTATTCATTGTTCGGAACCAATGTTCAATGTAATCATGGTAGCCTTGGTCCATTTCTTGATTTGGCATATGTTGCACATCCTTTTCTTCCATGTCACTCTAATTGTCCTCCTTAGGGTGAGTAGTCTCTTGATCACATTCTGGATCTGTTGATATACATGTCAATAACTCCTCGTTCTGAGGTTCCAGTGGGTATTCTCTAGTGATCATAATGCATGATTCATTCGTCTCCTCAAAAGAGACTTCCAAATCCTCTTGTGATGGTGTATAAATGGACAATTTATTGACTATTGTCAATAAGTTTTCTTCCTAAGAGGTAGAGATCAAGATCCCAGCAGTTGTTAGGGCTTGAGAGAGGACCTTCATACTTGTTATCATATTTAATTCCATCTGGTTGATTGATTGTCCCTATCTCCACACACATATTAGTAACGGGGGTTCTTACAGCACCCCAAAATTGATATAACATTAAATATTGGAATCTGAAGATAAATGAATTTAAAAGCTATTGTCTGAAATAAAGCTCATGACACTTGCATAAAAATATTTTTTCATAAAAGGAAGGGAACAAAATGTTGGCGAAACTGCCAGACTATTTAATATATTGAAAGAAAAACAATTTGGAAATTAAATGTCTCACAAAATATTTCGGACTATTCTAAGTCCTACTTCTACTTCTATGCATAAAGAAAAGGAAAATAAAGTTCAAAGAAATGCAACAACGGTCAGACTTTGGAGCAACCCCACAATAGTGGATGTGTGACTCTTCACTCATGTCTTACCGTACACTCTCTGCCCTCTCACGTCCTGCAATACCCTTGAAACTCTATAATAATAATTTTTCCTAAACCAAAATACAACTCCCCGGCAACGACGCCAAAATATTGAGAGTTTTAATTGGAAAATTAAAGCTCTTAATATTTAATTGTCAACCCGGGAGTCGTAAACATGAGTTGTACTACATTTTGGTTCAGCTTAATGGTTAGAGTATATAAGTTTCCTTAATAATGATAAACTAGGTATGGGAATGAAACACACATTTGTTGGCAGATAAATAATCTTGAAAAGGGGACCTACTTAACTAATTTTATCAAGCCATCATATTCACGCTTCCTGCAATCCAGATAATTAAATTAAATCTTCTGAAATAGAAAGCAATATCACTAGTTGATGAGGCAAAGTCAATAAGAAAATTCAATTTCTAAAAGTAATTTAAGATTCCTATTTATTCAATTTGTTCTGTACTTAAGAATAATTCGTACTTTAAACTGTATCTAACATTCACTGCAAACTCCACACTATAATGAAACTATAAGAAAATACAAATCATTCCTCAATCATATAACCTTCTTGCATTGTAGCTGGATAGCCTCATAATTATAATTTTTAAATCTCCTATGATATTTTGAAAACCCTAATCTATTTACTCCTCTCATTAACTTGAAACTAAAACTTGAGATAACCAAAAGGACACACATTATTCTAATGATAACTTCACACCTTAAACTAACTAGAACTACTCTTGATAACAAATTCAAGATTCAAACTAACAAAGGAAAGCTCTAACTATTGCTCCAGGAATGAAACCACTTCACTTCATGTAAAATAACACTTAAAAGATCCTATTAAAAATCTCATTGCAAATAATCTGTGAGAAACCTTCAATTCAAAGACTTTAATCTAGATGAAATGAATTATTCAAAAGCAATCTCACCCTTCAAAATCGTGTAACTCGTAATGAAAGCTACATCACTCTGCATTAGACTTTATATCTCTACCTGCACAATCAAATTCACACTCAGACTTACTCTTATAAAGAAATTGATTACACTATGAAAAAACAAGAAATAATTTAATTGAAAATAGATCTAATTACTAAGTGAAGTCCTGGGATGCATAAAAAAATCAAATGAGCATTAAATCCTGCAAACGTTCAAAAGAAACTAAGTAATGCAAATCTTGAATCAATATTCTAAATTGGAAATATTAACATATTCAAAATTAAAAAACATTAAAGTATGTTGTAATTCTGATCAAACACAAAAATCATTATATTCCTATATCATGGATTCTCCAATTATAAATATGGATAAATGTGATTCAAAAAGAGAAACAGAGCATGGCTCTATGTTAAAATGTGAACCAGGTTATAAAATGAATCAGATATCTTTAACATAGGAGAGCAATCCTTAAGTTATGTAATCTAGCTACTTGACTGTTTAATTAAGCTTATCTCCAAAAGTGGTGGGCCCTCCCACGCCTGAAGTAAGTTGACTTACTGTAATGAAAGAAGAGAGATTCAAAGAATCAAAGAAAAAATCGAAATGAATCATGGCAACAACGTTTCTTCTCACAACTTGAAGGCAACCATGTATATTTAAGACAGCATTTGGAAGTCGATTTACACAAGTCACAGGCACAACAATTCTAGTTTTTTACACAGTAGCCCCCCCTTAAATCAATGTACAACCAATGCTTTTATAGCAGTGGTGCTGCTCT
>JAXQQM020068900.1:0-77437 GCA_034641835.2 Pinus albicaulis
AACAAAAATGTAATACTTGTGGCTTCTCACCAAAAAAATATTTCTTTGGTGTTTTTTCCTTCAAGATACTATGAAGACATTAGTTCAAGATATAGACAATCTGTTGCAAGCTTTGGCTTAAAGACACATGGGTAAATCCATGTCCTGGATCATGGTTTTAGCTATCTCAATGATGGATTTGTTACTCTACAAGCCCATTCTTAGCATCCTCTTGATCCTTGTTTCCCTTCAAAAGGTATCAAAGTCCTTGGACAAGGTTATAGTCCACTAGATCTGTCTCTCCCCTAACTTCCAAGGTTGAATGTAGGAAACTCAAGACAGAGTAGCAACAAAATGGGCATGTCAAGCAATTTGGATTGGGGAAATACTTGCAGATATGCAAGTTCATTAGAATAAGAATAATACTTTTTGAGATAATGAGAGAGTTACCAAGATGGAAAAAAGACCCGCCTTCGACATTAATCAATTGCATTGAGGTGCACATATTACAATACTCTATGTTGTTATTTTCTTTTTGGTCAAAATCAAGGGAAACACTTCCCCACTATAACATGGGGAAGAGCACTGTCAAACACAGTGGACCATTGGCTAAGCTGTTGCATTTGAGGGTTTTCTATGCCCATTTAAAATCCATTTGGACTAGAATTTTGTATTTTCATGTTGGCCTCATCATGGGCCCATAGTAACACAATGGAGTGTGCTACTACAATGTCTTAAAATCATGATCTCAAAATGGTATCCTTATATTTGCAACTTATAAACTACATGTAAAAGAAATCAATCCCAAGGGCACAACAATGATGTCAATTTTAGTCCAAATTTGTGCCCAGTTTTTTTTTCAGCAGCTTTGAAAGACATTTCTCAATGATCATTTGGAAGAACACACTTATGTGTTTTCAGTTGAAAGCTAGTTCAATCTCAATTGTGAGCCACTGCTCATCAAGTGCCACATTTATCTCCTTAGCTATGGAAAATCCCCTTGACATACAATGACAAAAATTTACCAAGGAAACATCCTTTCTCAAAGACGAAATTGAAGTAAAAAAGGGAGGGCATTGTCTGAAGAATAAAAGACATTAGTGCAACATAAGTAGGAAATTTCTTAGGTTGATGACTTGCCTGAGACGTGGACTTAGATTCTCCCACTTGTTCCTGTACACCCTACAATGTTTGAGTAAGCCAACTTAACATCCTGGCTACACTAGTAAGTAATTAGGTCTCTGTTCCTTGACTAGAATCTTTCTGATCTGACTTTGATTTCTTTTTCAGTTTTAGAACAGAATCTGGAACAAAATTTTCACATGCATTAATCACTATAGGATGCTTCTTGGTTTTGAGGACCATTCATCTTCATCAAACTTCATATCCTTGCTCACCAATGTCTTAAGTTGCACTTTAATTTAGATCATGTAGGCCTTGGATATCTTAATCTATCCAACAAAGACCGCCTTTATGTTCAAGGGTTCAAGATTAGTCCTTTTCTCATCATGAATATGAATATAAATTGGACAAAAAAAAGGAAACAAAAATGTAATACTTGTGGCTTCTCACCAACAAAAGATTTCTTTTGTGTTTTGTCCTTCAAGATCCTGTGAGGACATTGGTTCAAGATATAGACAATGTGTTGCAAGCTTTGGCTTAAAGACACATGGGGAAATCCATGTCCTGGATCATGGTTTTCGCTATCTCAATGATGGATTTGTTACTCTACAAGCCCATTCTTAGCATCCTCTTGATCCTTGTTTCCCTGCAAAAGGTATCAAAGTCCTTGGACAAGGTTATAGTCCACTAGATCTGTCTCTCCCGTAACTTCCAAGGTTGAATGTAGGAAAATCAAGACAGAGTAGCAACAAAATGGGCATGTCAAGCAATTTGGATTGGGGAAATACTTGCAGATATGCAAGTTCATTAGAATAAGAATAATACTTTTTGCGATAATGAGAGAGTTACCAAGATGGAAAAAGACCCGCCTTCGATATTAATCAATTGCATTGAGGTGCACATATTACAAAACTCTATGTTGTTATTGTCTTTTTGGTCAAAATTAGGGGAAACACTTCCCCACTATAACATGGGGAAGAGAACTGTCAAACACAGTGGACCATTGGCTAAGCTGTTTCATTTGAGGGTTTTCTATGCCCATTTAAAATCCATTTGGACTAGAATTTTGTATTTTCCTGTTGGCCTCATCATGGGCCCATAGTAACACAACGGATACCCTTGCTGAAAGAAAGAAGATCCTCATGGCTCAGAGACATATGGCTTCAGAGGGGGAAATTCCGAAGGAAAACCGAGAAGCCATATAAATATAAGGGTATCTAGCTGCCACGAGTACAATATGAGCTTGGATCATTTGCAAAAACTGGAAAGCATCAAATTATGGAAGAATGTCAAGATGATGTCTGGGATATGTTTCCTAGACCACAGATCAAAGATGTTGTCACCTCGCTTCAAAAATCAAGCATGGATCTGATGGAAGTGCTGAAAAGTTCAGGCAAGATTCGTTGCCCGTGGCTTCTCTCAAAAGGAAGGCATAGATTATGATGACATATTTGCACCTGTGGCCCGATACACCACCATTTGATCTATTATAGCCCTTGCTGCTATGCAAGGATGGAGTCTTCATCAGATGATGTGAAGATCGCATTTCTGCATGGTGCGATAAAGGAAGAGATATATGTGGAGCAACCTTTGGGGTTGGAAGTCCAGGATCGGGACACCCATGACTGCAGGTTGAAGAAAGCCCTCTATGGGTTGAAGCAAGCACCCAAAGATTGGTACGAGAGGATAGATAGCTACTTGATGAAGCAAGGGTTCACTCGAAGTAATATTGATCTGAACCCTTACTTCAAGGTTGTAAAGGGAAAACCTCTCATTCTGGTGCTGTATGTGGATGACCTCTTCCTGACAAGTGTTGACCCTCTCATTCATTAGTGCAAGAGGGAGCTCACTGCTGAGTTCGAGATGAAGGACCTAGGACTGATACCTAGGCCTGGAGGTCTAGCAGAGACCTGGCGAGATTTTCCTTTCTCAAGGAAAATACATTATGAAGCTTCTGGTATGATGGACTGTAAGTCTGTGTCGACACCGATGGAACTCAACTTTAAGAAGTTGAGTGGCAGCGCTACTGGGCCCGTCCTACTAAGTATCGTCAACTCATAGGGACCCTGATGTTCTTAGTGAACACCTGTTCGGACGTATGTTGTGCAGTGAACACTTTGAGTCAACACATGGTTGATCATAACATTCATTGGGTTGGTGCCAAGAAACTTTTGAGATATCTCTGAGGCACGATAGACCATGGGCTGAGATACACTGCCGGGAGTATGACACTCCATGGATATACTGATGCCGATTGGGCTGGCAGTGTGGTGGATCGCAAGAGCACATCTGGATGCTACTTCACATGTAGATCTGCTTCGGGCAGGAATCTAAAGTCGGTAGTCTTGAGCACCGCTGAGGCCGAATACATTGTAACATGTATGGCCTGTTGTGAAGTCACTTGGTTGCGAAAGCTCTTTGTGAGCTGTTCGAGCATGTGCTAGATGCCACCGTTATCCTTTGTGATAACCAGAGGGGGATTCATTTGTCATAGAATCCCGAGTTCCACGATTGATCCAAGCATGTTGATGGCTGGTACCACTTTATCCGGGATATGGTACAACGAAGCACCGTAAGGCTCGATCATAGGAACTGATGAGCAGGTCGCGGATATTCTCACTATGCCCTTGGGGAAGGTCATGTTCATAACCCTCCGTGAGAATCTTGGAATCATGGAACGATCCTATTCTGAGGACCCTGTTGGACAATGCTGTGGGAGCTCTAGGGGGCTTTGGGGACAGCTTCTCGGAGCTATGAGCAACCACAAGGCTAGGCTTGCCGAACCTTGTTGGTGTGCTTGGACCCCACCGTTGTGATTATTGAGTTGGTTTACCTCTCATTATCTATGCCCCGTATGCATCCTACCCATTGAGTTCGGGGCTCATGGGAAGTACCTCTCATTTGGCCAATGAGATGGGAAAGGCTAGAGACTAGTAGCAAAGACTGATGGACGCATCAGAAATTGTCGTACTCTCTATCTAGGATGGCACGGTCCAACCACTTGATCTGGGATCAAGTCTTGTGAGGTCTCGGACCTCTGCCTGACTTCGGGTCAGATGAACCAACTTCGGGTTGGTTGGAGACTCTTTGTGAGTCTGATAGAGGTTTTGACCTCTGGGTTGAATCTGTCAGCCAGGAATGATGTCTTTGTGACTGACCCACTTCTGTTTTGAAATAAAGAGGCCAGCAAAGCAAGTTACGGCGGGATGACGCATGATTTTTGGATTTCACTTATGGACGGAGTTCTCCCTAGTTGAGAGGGAGTGTTAAAATTGGACAACTAGGTCAGAACTCCGGGTTGTGCTGCTCAGATGACGATCGCAATATTTTTATTGGATTCCTCTTTTGGAGAGGTGTAAGATTGATCTAAATATCATCTCGATCGGATGAGCAAAACATGTACTTTGAATTTATTCCACTTATGTGCTAGGTCGGCTTGGAATAAAATATAGACTTAAATGTCTTAAAGGACGTGTCACACACCCCCAAAGATTCCTATATATTGGAGAGACTTAGAGTTCATTTGACACACACATTGTGTGGAGGAATTCTTTGGATAGCATTGGAGCTGCGTATCTATGGACTGTTCTTTGTTTGGGTTGTTCTGGGGTTATGTGTGACATGCTTGGCTGAATGACCTATTGGAGACTTTGCTGGTAGAAGCATCCTGCTGATCGTCGTAACGCCACCACTCTTCATCTCTGTTTTGGCTTGTCTTCTATCGATCTATTAGTATGTTCTATCTTCTTCAGTATTGTGTGCCCTAATCTAAAATGGCATAGAACATGTTCTCAAATTAACAGTCCACCTGTTCCAAATATTGATGTTTGCCTTGAGTCTGTCCCTGAAATGGGATATGATGCACTTTCAGAAGTTTAAGCTTTCACAAGGAGAATACATTGTAGTGGAAAATCTCGAGAATGTGTATGGCCAGTGTTCTGCTATTGATTTGGTTCGGATGTTGTTGAGTTCATCATTCGTCATGCAGAGGTCTTAATTGCCTTTGTCCAAGAGGCAAAGCTTCCTGCGATTTTGAAATGCTTTCAGCTATTAGTTGAGCATGAAAATGCCGTGAGGAAGGCTACAAAGGAGCGGAAAAGGCGTTCCGATTATAAACCCATACTTGAGCAAGATGGCCTTATATGGCAGCGTTCTTCCTATCAGGGGACAAAGAGGGAGAAAACAAGAGAAGAATCATTAGCTGAAGTAAGAGATTACAAGCAGCAACAAATGTCATACTGTGGAAAAAAGGTCAAGCGAACTCCAACACAAGTGTTGCAAGATATAATTGAGGGCCACATGGAGGAAATTAAGATAGCAAGAGGAATTGGTTGTTTTGTAAAGGGTATATTTGAGATACCACAGAAAGCAACACAATCTCTTCCTTCAGATAGTGTGGCTGAGCGTAAATAGCAATGTGAAGCCACCAATTCAGCCTTTCCTAACAGGGGTGAAGGATTCTTTGTGTCTAGCTATCAAAGGATGCAAAGTGTCATGCGACTAAAGTTTCTGTAGGAAGCAATGTTTCGTCTTCTCTGATAAATAGGATCGATGCTATGCTTCACAAGCTAGGAAAAGAAATTGACGATGTAGATGCAAAAATTGGTGACCGATGGAAAATATTGGACAGAGATAATCGAGGGTATACATGGTAGCCAGCGCCGCATTAGAACTAATGATCTAGAAAAGGTGGTCTAAATGGCAGAGCTAGATGTCAGAGCCACCCAGCATTGCCTCTTCGTGACCACCTCAGCCACTTTCAGCATACCTTTTTTATTTACGAAGAGCTGCCAAAGTCAATGTTACAGTCAGTTTTGCCAGAGATATTTTTTGTTCGGGCCTTCCATGGCCACAGTTGTCAAATTCTAATTAAATTGTAGTTAATGAAGATTGTCGAAGTAGATTAGGGCAACCAGCATAGTTGTAGTTAAATACTACTTGTATTTTCATTATCAAGGGTTAGACCTCGTTAGACTCTGCGTTGTAAAGATCATTGTATTGGAGCACTGTAGTTTTTTCTGGGGCATCAATAATAAGAGACCGTTCACATGATTCTTGAGATATGTTAATGGTGATGTTTCTTTTGTGTTAATGTTTTTCTCTGCCTTTCATGCTGAGCATCAATTTTTCTGATTGTGAAACAGAAAATTTAGATTAAGATTTGCTAAGAGAGCACCTTAATTTTGTCGTGTTTACTATCTTAATGTTTTCTTCTGAAGTACAGTTAAAGAATTCTTAACTACTCTTTAGCTATTACTGAACTCATTGTTTTCTTCCATCTCATATTCACACTGCCAGTAAGATCTAGTCTGCATAGTTAGCTTGCCCTATGAATGCCCTTGAAAAGTTGATGCACAATTCAGCCTTTTATGATTCCATAGCCCAACGGATTAAGTTTCATAGCTCTATCTGTCCAACCACATAATCAATCAAAACAAATAGCCCTCATAATTTCTATAACTAGCCTAATATCAACCTTTATAATCATCAAGCTAAATCATAAAAACAGAGAGAGCCCTCTCTGAGTCTAGGAAGGATAGGTTATGGACTCCAAAGCGGTTTGATGTTGTCCTCTGTCATTTATTCTTGCCAATCTTATAAATTACAGGGCCACAACAGGTGGCACTAATGTTGCACGCTAGCCAGTCAAGATAGTCCTAGTCAACTTCTATGCCTATAGGGAATAGAAGCTTGGTCTCCAGCATCGAAATTGGTCCAACTTACCACTAGACCAAGCCCTATGTAGGCTAAATATTGATGGTGAGAAATCACTAGAGGGATCCACTGATGTTGGAAGCTAGTCAATGGGAATAAACCTGGTCACTTTTGTGCCAAATAGGAATAAAACATTAGTCCCTAGCATGGTATATGTTCTTAAATTACACTAGAACGAGCCTAATCAACTCATATTTTTATTAGTAGGAATGATAGAGACGTGATTTTTAAGGATGGTCTGGCTTTAATATCTTCTCTAGGTTGTTATTTTATTTTTGGTCAAAAGCAGGGGAAACACTTCCCCACTATAACATGGGGAAGAGCACTGTCAAACACAGTGGAACATTGGCTAAGTTGCCGCATTTGAGGGGTTTCTATGCCCATATAAAATCCATTTGGACTTGAATTTTTTATTTTCCTCTTGGCCTCATCATGGGCCCTTAGTAACATAATGGAGTGCACTTGTCAGGGTTTGAACCCAAGTCATCATATGCACTCCCCCTTATTGGTAGATCATTTTTTCTTGCATCTCATGTTGATGGCCAGAAGCCCTCTTAAGGGTGCCACTAACGTTGCAGGCTAGCCAATCAAGATAGTCCTAGTAAACTTCTATGCCTATAGGGAATAGAAGTTTGGTCTCCAGCATCGAAATTGGTCCAACTTACCACTATACCAAGCCCTATGTAGGCTAAATGTTGATGGTGAGAAATCACCAAAGGGAACCACTCATGTTGGAAGCTAGCAATGGGCATAAACTTGGTCACTTTTGTGCCAAATAAGAATAAAACATTAGTCCCTAGCATGGTATATGTTCTTATTGCACTAGTACAAGCCTAATCGACTCGTATTTTTATTAGTAGGAATGATAGAGATGTAATTTTTAAGGAGAGTCTGGCTTTAATCTCTTGAAGAATTTTCCTGTTGATTTCCCTCTATGTGTGATATTTTCTAAACTGGCTCCTTAAATTCTGATGAGTAGAAACACTAAAGGATATATGTAATTCTTGGGAATCTTGTTAAAGCTTTAAGTGAGAATGATAGCAGCTAGCTATAATTTCTTGTTTTGTATCAATAGTGAATTGAAGGAATTTGGACGCTGGGAAATTGGACTTCACCTGTTGATTTTGGAAATGCACCACTCAGGTACACAAGATGTTATGGATTCTGTAAGTTTTTTGTAAACTTCCAAAGTAAGAATTTGGACTAAGCTAAGCAAGAATCAAGATGATAAGAGGAAGGAAAATTCAACTGGGTTTTGGCATATGTATAAATGGAGAAATCCTGTCTGGAATATGAGCGGTGTATCATTTTGTATTTGTCACAAGAAGGAAAATTCAACTGTGTTCTGGCACATGTAGAAATGAAGAAATCCTGTCTGGAATATGAGCAGTGTATCTTGTCTTGTTTTTATGATTAACCTCCATATTATCATCTAGAGGATCAATGGAAGAAGAAAGGAGTCAAAGAATAGATGCAAGGTAACAAGGTTGTTTTGGATATTTGTGTAATAAAGAAGGGAAAATGGGCACTTAAAAGACAGCCTTGTGCTCTCAAGGAAATGAACTGTTAAGAGCAGATAAACAATCCAGGTTGGAAAGAGAAAATAAACAATAAGGACACAGTTAAATCTTTGCTCCATCAATCATACTACAATAGCTAAAATTCTAAGGATGGTTGGACAAAATTCTCATTGTAGCATCTGCTTGCCATTGAGAAGCAAGGACTGTAAGAAGATTCGTGTACAATAATTTCTTATAATTTGTGAATGCCATTGCCGAAACTGCATCTGACTTTCATGTGTGTCAGGGGAGAGTTCAGAAATTTGCTTCCTTATGCAGTTAGAGAGGAAAATGCTAAGGCTTGCTAAAATCAGCGATATGCCCGCTGCACAGTGGGAAACTAGATAGAGACAGTTACTATTTAACTTTCAAGAACTTATGCTTGACTAGCTGAAAAGTATTGGATTTTTTTCTCATGACCTTGAGTACAAAGTCTCATAATCAACTGGATGAAAAATCAAGTCTATCTTTCAAATGTTTGAACCAGGACTATATAACTGATATTACAGCAATAAAAGAAATAATTCCAGTCTATAGAAAGGTAGCACAGTAGCAACATACTTGAATTTTTGGGGTGCTTCAAACAATCTTGTCCTGAAGATAGGATTCCAGGTTGTTTGCAGTTTTTAATTGGCAAAGTTGGCTTTAATTTTGGAACTTTGTCGGCTCTTCTACAAGTATCATTTTGCACCAATTCTTCGCCAGGTCTTTTTCTTGGACTCACTAAAGGAGTTTCATTTTACGCATCCTTTGTATGATTAAACCTTCAATAGAACATTGGTTTTCCATACAAACTTTCTTAGAGAGAAACTGGCAACTCGGAGAAGGTTACAAGACCTCCTTCTATAATGGACAGAGGTGACCCCAGAATGTGGCAACAATTTTCCACTTCAGCCGTTGTAAAAGAAAACAAAGAGCTTCTCTCTGTAACTTCTAAGGCCTACTTGGATGGCCTATTCTGGCCAAAACAACAAAAAAGTACCTCTACGTTGTTATCTTGTGAAGGATAACGTTTCCCTCCATTAGTAACTTTTTCTATAGTCCCTGCTTCTTGATCCATTAGTTTTGACTTATCCATACACTAAAGAGCATTAAATATTGTATTCTATTGCACAAAGATGATCTGAAAGGGAAAACCTGTTAAAGCATAGTATTTCAGTTGACGTGTCAAATTCTCGGTTGCATACAAACAGAAACTGCTTGTTCCATACAAATAGAAACCACTTGAAGATATCTATGAACCACCTGAACATCAAAAATGTTCAGTCTCGTAATTCTTAATTAAATCCGTAAAGAATGTGACATTAGCCTTCTTGGCTTAGTGAAAGCCCTAATGTTCTATCCTATTTGACAGTCTTAAAAATCTCACAAAAACCTGTAAATATTTTGGCATTCTGTACGCCCAGCCTCTAAAAGCCCTAACTTTCTATCTTCCTCTGTGTAATTTGAATAGAATACCGTCAAATACCAGAATAATCAATGTCCATTCTCCCAAAACTTTGAAATGTGCAGAACAGAAAGAGAAATCATTCAATCAAACTACTCGAAATGTATCAGAATCCCCATCTTTAACTCAATGAATTTATTCGCAAACTCTGTCGTATTTTTAAACAATTTTTTTAGCACAACCTCCTCTAGTCCATTTATAGAGAGCCTTAGCTTATGAAATATTGTCTCTAAGCCAAAATAGGGTTAAATTGTTCCATTGAAATCTTAGAATAATTGAACTGAAAGAACCAAAGAACCATTGTAGATACTTTAATCAACTTGTTTTTTTCTAATTCTGCCGCTTCAAACAGTGTTTTGAGCAAGACCTATTTCGAAAAATTTAGTTCAGAGAATACAGTGGCTTATTTAATGAATTTTCTCCAAGACCGAGCATACAGGATTCGTGACAGCCACAAGAAAAATGATGAGATTTTGCAATTTAAGCATTCTCTTGCAGAAAAATACCTTTCTGAACTCGTTTTGACGGTGAACAAACACAAATGATCTATTGGAAGTCATGCATGAAGGGATCTGGGGGCTCGGGGATTTATCCCAGAGCGATTGCAAACCAGGATTGTAGAAAAACAAGCTCCTGAGCTCGTTTCAGTGCGTGAGCTCGTTTCAGGCCAGAGAGAGGGATAATGCAAAAGAGAGCTCCTGAGCTCGGCGTGAGCTCGTTTCAGGCCAGGGAGAGGGATAATGCAATGGCGGCAAAATACAGAGGCATTAAATGTAAAGGCGCCATATATTTGTATTTGAGTTAAATGATTTCAAAGAATTTGGAATAGTTTAATATTTTTTTTTAAATTGGAAAAATAAATGGAATGAATCGATATATAAATAAATTATAAATTAAGTAATTATTCATTATTAAAGTGGGATTTTATATAAATTATTTATTTATTAAAGTTAATTTTTAATTTTTAATAATATATTTGTATTAAAGAAAAGTATTTAAATTGATGTTGTATTAAGATTTTTGTTAATTTTTCTATATTATATTCTAATTTACTTTAAATTTGTTTTAAATATGTTTTTACCTTTATATATGGAGGTTATTTATTTGCATATTTAAAGTTTTGTTGTAGTTCTTTTTCCAAAAAAAATGACTATTGTGATTGTGATGGTGAGAAGGTATTCTATAAATAGCGTTAAGGATTATTTAGAATAAATAGGAGATTCTTTCTCATTATCTAAGACTAATCTTTGAGAGAATGGATATACATTCCCTAATTATCACATAAACAATAGGTTAATCTTGCATTTATTGCTTTCTCTCCATGGAGTTTCGCTAAACAAAGGGAATACCTCCTCTTATGTGAATTTGATTCTCTCCACCTCTTAAAGGATTTTCAAACATTAATAATTAAATTTTAATTACTTTAAAGATGTAGTCTTGTCGAATATACCAAAAACATAGTAGGATTATTTCATTGTGGACAAAATCAAGTACATGTCTGAGGGAAGTATTCCTCTATGGATGGTTAACAAGTTCATCAATAAATACAAGCAAATGCTTCAATCTATATATTTAATGATCTTTAGTCATCATCTAAAGAGTTCAAGAATCAAATAAATTCCAACCTAAGTTCTAAGTATATGGTAAGCTTGTACTTAGAGGTTCTATTATTGTAAAAATTGACAACTATGGAAGTTGTGGCAAGGTATTGGAGGAGGGAATGTCATTTTGGGGCAGAGCTAGCCTCTTTTTAAATGATAGTTTCCAAAATTGAATCCATCTTCAATGTATGTACGTTGTCTAGCTTTGAGTTTGGTTTCCCTTTCATCCTAGAGATCAAAGAAATACATGCAATGTATTATGACTTTCTTAGCCGTTTAAGTTAGTCATTTTTAGTTCGGTCACTTAAAATTTCTCAAATATAGTATTAATTTAGCAGGTGAACTTTTACAACTTGTAATTGTAAGAACATTAGATGAGGTGATCCTCTAACTCAATGTTGTGTATATGGCAAAGCTAGAAGATGTTATTGAGAAGAGGAATATCATGATGTCATTGGTTTCAACTAGACACTAATGTAAACCCACTTTGAAACCACCATGGGGGATCTGAAGGGCAACATCTAGTGCTCTTGTGTGTATGAGGGTTAAAAATTAAGGCCCCCTCTTATTTGCATGAAGTGTTCCTAGTACAAATCCATCTTAGAGTCAAGGCCATGAAAATATGAAGTCCAAGTACTAAATTTATTGTTTATAAATAACCTCTTTAACAAATTGACACAAACGTATAATGATGTCATTTACATTGGAGGTGTATGTCACCTGAATTGTGTTACAACTTTAATCTCTCCCCCACAAAAAGGTGTCATGCTCCCTTGTGATGGTGCATCAACCCTAATGGAGAACAATATCTTGATGTAAAAGGAATTTAAACATGATGTAACTTTAATAGTTCCCTACATTCACCCCTTGGCTCACCACTCGTGGCAAATGTGAGGCTATTTCAAGAATTGATGTGGATAATATCATTTTAGTTTCTCTTATGTATAGTATTAAACATTGACACAATTGTGGTTTTTTAGCAAACAAAATATTTCTATCAAGGGTTAGCTCCTTGTTCATTAGGGTTGAATAGGTTGTGTCATTATGAGTGATTTATTCATTGTCAACTCCTTATGTGGGAGAACACTACAAGCTCCATGTCAACATGAAGAGTAGATATTGTGAGCAACTCTTATCGAGGTTTTTCAAATTATCCAGTTGTTCTACATTTGGTATACATGTTATAAGCGCATTACCCACAAATGCACACCCTCGAGACCAATACCTAGTTCTCTAAAAATCAAATGGTACCAATATTCTTAGTTAGAGGTGAAGGATTCTCCTAAGAGGTTATTTTGTTGGTTTGAGGTGTTGTGTTTTGCCTTAGATACTAAGTGGTTAAGGGCTTCAAGAGTTAAGATTTAAGGGCCAAGGGCTTGGGGGGGAAGGGATTTAGGGGTTAAGGGCTTAATAATTAATGGATTTAGGTGTTAGGGGCTAAGGGGTTAGGTTTTAAGGTGTTTGGGGGTTATGGATTAAGGTTTAAGGGTCACGGGTTAAGAGAATAAGGGGTTAGTGCTTAGGGGGTTCATGGATTCTAGGTTATGAGTTAATAGCTTAAGGTTTAATGCGTCAAGGGTTCGGTGGCTTATGAGGTATGAGTGTAGGGGTTAAGGGAGTATGGCTTCAGGGTTAAGGGATAGGGAATTTAATGGTTATGGGTTAATGACTTATTGGTTGTGATAATGAGACCCCTAATGCCCTTATCACCACTATGAGGGGTTCCCCTTTCAATTTCTCTTGTTACCTTCCCTCTAGGCCCCCTAGCCCCTATGACATTAGGTCTTAATCCCCCTTCTCATTCTCTAATGTTTGTATTATAGATATTAGTAAACCATGCTTGGGCATCCCACTTCTACCCATCCATGCTAAATGTGTGTCCCCCAGTCCTGTTCAATACACCACAAAATACTCCTCCCACCTTTTCAATCATATCATTCAACTTATCCTAACATTATGGATGAAATTGGTGTTTATGTTGTAAAGTGAACAGAGAAAAAATATTACTTGTTTTTTCTATTGAGAAGATGTAGAAATTAATTGTCATGATTGGAATGTGCATGCATCAATCTAGATTGGCTTGTTTTTCGAGCTTAGACATGAATAATAATTTGGTCATACTCCATCCTATCGATGGAGTCTGATACCACAAAGGTATTGATGCGAAATTTGAGAGATTCTTTTGAAAGCTTGTATGTTGTGGTATTTATCTCCTTCAAAATGTGTCTGAAAGATAGCTAGTCCAAAGAGTTGGGGGAATCTATGATATCTTGTAGGATGGGGTGTAGGTAGATGTTTTCTATCATGAATTATTGACCCAATTGATCATGATATTTGAATCCCCCATGATCTATAGGGATTTGACTCTTTTGATGGATGCAATTTCCAGAAGGGTACAAAGAGCAGTGGAATCAACTCAGTTGTTGGAGCCTTAACTTTGGGTATGTCTTACTTTCTTGCTATAAGACTGGGAGAGGAAGAGTACCACACCCACTTTGCAACTAGGTGGGATAACTTGTGCAACACCATCAAATAAGTCACAAGGGCATCCAAGAGGGAGTGGAGGAATTACCAAAATCCATTATTTTGTGGTTTAGGATGAATCTTGTCTTCCAAACACTATTTTTTATCAATTTAATTGTGATCTTTGTTAGAATTTCTCGTGAAAAAAATGTGTTTTTGTTCCAATCCCACAAGATATTGCTGATTAGAATGCATGAGACACCTTTAGAATAATCTTCCATGATGTTGAGCAGCTAAGTTTTGAAATTTTCTTCCAAGCTTAGATAGGACAACGAGCTTGTCATGTTCAATTTTGCAAGGGTGGTGGTGATGACCTACACTGTGTTGGGACAAGAGATAAATAAGTGTGAAGAAATATCATCATATGACTTGCATAAAGGATAGATGTTAGGGTGATTCGTAAACTATCATGGATATTTCTCGTGAACAAAATGTGTTGTTGTTCCAATCCCACCAGATATTTTTGATTAGAATGCATGGGAAACCTTTTTAATAAATCTTCCATGATGTTGTGTAACTAAGTTTTGAAATTTTCAACCAAGCTTAGATAGGACCATGAGCCTATCATGTTCAATTTTGCAAGGGTGGTATTGGCGATGACCTTCACTGTGTTGGGACAAGAGATAAATAAGTGTGAAGAAATATCATCATATGACTTGCATAAAGGATAGATGTTGGGGTGATTCATAAACTATCATGGATATTTTTCGTGAAAAAAATGTGTTGTTGTTCCAATCCCACCAGATATTGCTGATTATAATGCATGGGAAAAATTTTTAATAAATCTTCCATGATGTTGTGTAACTAAGTTTTGAAATTTTCTTCCAAGCTTAGATAGGACCACGAGCCTATCATGTTCAAATTTTCAAGGGTGGTGGTGATGACCTGCACCGTGTTGGGACAAGAGATAAATAAGGGGTGATTCATAAAATATCATGGATATTTCTTGTGAACAAAATGTGTTGTTGTTCCAATCCCACTAGATATTGTCGATTAGAATGCATGGGAAACCTTTATAATAATATTCCATCATGTTGTGTAACTAAGTTTTGAAATTTTCTTCCAAGCTTAGATAGGACCACGAGCCTATCATGTTCAATTTTGCAAGGGTGGTGGTGATGACCTGCATTGTGTTTGGACAACTAGAGATAAATAAGTGTGAAGAAATATCATCATATGAATTGCATAAAGGATAGATGTTGGGGTGATTCATAAACTATCATGGATATTCCACTAGACAGTTCATCATAACAGACCAGATAAAACTATACTTAAAAATTAACGAATAAGAGTTTGTGACAGGAAATGTCAGTGAGTTTCGGATGTGCTAAGGAGGGAGTGACCAATAACCCAAGATTCTCCCCCAACTTGTCAAACTTCCCCTTTGTTAGGAGCTTTGTCAAACTATTAACCATATGCAACTTTGTCAGAATGTGGTCCAACACTACCAACTCCCTAATGAACTTGGAATCTTAGGAAATTGTATTGAATATCAATGTTTTTGAAATGGTCATGACACATTGGATTTTCATAGAGGTTGATATAACTTTGATTCTCACAAGAGACAATATTGGGCTTCAACAACTAATTGGTTGACTCTACAATCAAGTTGCAAATCTAGATAGCTTCATAAATAAGTATATGAAACTTCCATATACTTTGCTTCAGTGGAACTGAGTGCAATTATTGCTTGCTTCTTGTTGATTTGATGAAAATGATTTATAAAATGATAATAATGATGTTTAAAATGAGCCTTATGATGGTCTAATTATACACATTGATTGTTCATGAGGTGTAGGGGTATGTTTATAACATCACTGCCCTTGAAAGCTTTGTCTTGAAAGCACAGTAATTAGAATTTTCTTTAGTTAAGCACATTTTTGTGGTGGAATGAAGTTTATTAGATATCTATTTATACTTTGTAGAGGTTTGACTTTGTTTGTCCTTTGATTGTTGGTGAGGTTTCTTTGTATTTTTTGCATCATAGTCTAAAGTCTTTTGACCTGATTGTTTAACATGAAAGCTTTATGCTTATTGGCAATATATTTGAAATACCTACATGATAAAGAAACTGTTATGGTTAATTAAATTACTAATTAGGTACTACAGAAAGAGGATGATGCTGAGAGGGCTTGCCTAGGTGACTCTGGGAGCAACCCGGAGGTGGTCAGACAAAGCTCTTTTAAGTCACAAATCTAAAGAGAAAAAATTGGTGATGTATATGTGGTTGCTCAACCTGGGTTGTATGGAAAATCTTGGCAGAGAGTGTTTACCTTTCCGTGTCTTCACGAAAGTAGGTTGTCTGGTCACAGAATAAGATCACTACATGTAGGTGATGGTTCTGTAGTAAGTTCTCAGCCTTATCTTCAAAATCGCTAACAGAGAGGATCAGGTTTGAATACAGGATATAATTTGATGAATTTGGAGATTTAGAGTTAAAGAAAAAATTGTGGTGATGTTTCGATGGGTGCTACTTTGTAGGGTTTTCCATTTTTGTAATTTTCTTTGTTGTGCTTTCTACCATCCTACCTAGTTGCTTTCCTGTTGCCCTAGAATTTTAACTTTTTCGATGTTTATCTCTCTATTGTTTCTTGCCCCATTTGAAATGTCATCCTTATTTGGTAGGTGTTTTCTTCAATATAGTGTGAATATTTTTCCATCACACAACTTCTGTGGCATTTGTCTATGCAAATAGCTTGTAAGGCCCATTTTTCAGGGTATTTGATGAAATAAAATGATAATCGACGATCACCAACTAATGGTACCTGCAAATATTTACTCTAACAATTCTATATTTTTCCTGTACCAACAATTATACAACATTTTAACCTCATGAACTAGTCTCCTCTATTCTCTTAGCTGATGCTATAAGCACTTATTGTTGTAGCCAAAGCTTTTACTCTCTAGTCCCATTGAGCTATTTCAGTTATTTGTGGACATTCATCTATTTTCATTTCATTTCTTCAATTTTTTCTGAATGTTATGTGTTACCTTTGGCCAGTGCCTTATTTCTTACCTATGCTTTTTCTGCATAAGCATTCCAGCCAGCTAGAGTAGCAGGGGTAGCAGGAGCCACTCAGTCCAGCCAAAGCCCACCAGGGGCAGCGCAGAGGTAGCAAGAGCCACGCAGGGCTGACGCAGGCCCAGTTAGGGTGGCACAGGGGCAATGTAAGCCCTTTAGGTGTGACGTAGGCCCTTACTGAGCAGCGTAGAGGCCGAAACAGGCCAGTCAGGCTGACGTAGAGGGATTCAGAGCAACGTATTACTGCCATTTTTATTTCTTTGTTGGGTGAACCAGTTTTGGTGCCCAAGATTGTTGTACTTAGATTATGCATAATAATGAAAACCCTCCAGAGCTAGCTGCACTGGTTTTCCCGCATTGGGTTTTTTCCAGGGACAGTTGTCCAAAAAATCTGTGTGTCACTTTGTCTATGAGCATGTTATTCAATATTTGATCTGTATGTGTAGGTTGCTAGTTGTATTTACTATTTACTTCGCTAATTTATTGAATATTTCAGAAATTAACTTGTAACTTAATTCAAGTAGGAGAAGTAAATCAAGATACTACAGTAGGGTTTCTTAGATTAAGAAATTTTCACATTCCCTAGGTCTAGCCCCATTAGGTCACCTAGGGCAACAATTTCCCAGGAATCTAGCTAGAGGAAAACTGCTATATCCTAGAGGCAGCTGCGTTGTTGGGTGCCCTCACTCTCCTCAGAACTTGGGCCAATTCTGACGGTGGAATCTTCGGATACCTCAAGCCCTAGCTCTAGGATCAAGTTTTGCCTAGGTGTTCCCAAGGATAGAACCTAGTAGGATCAATTTGACCTATCGAAGTAAAAACTCTTGTCTGATCCTTTCCCCTCACCTTGTCCGAGATAGGAACATCATTGGTTGCTAAATTCCATCCCCGAACCTGGGCTGGGTCCACTTGGCCCCGTGTGGTCCCATTTGGTGTCAAAGGCATTTCATCAAGGACCATTTGGGAATCCAAGTTCCCAAAGGATTTTAGGGATTGAGAACTTCCTTCATAAGTCTTTTTCTTCTCCCTCGACCCTTGAATCCCCCTCCTCTCTCCCTAGAAGATAAATTCCCTTGCTTAAAAGGAAAGCAAGTCCCACTCTTTATTTTATCTTAGGGAAATGGTTTTGAGGGTCACTTCCCACCTATTCATTGACCTATACTCTACAAATGACTTCCTAAACTATGGGACTCCACCCATCGGTGAAAGTTCGTGAAGAGCAAGGAGCCTTAGTTGTGGTGACAATGGGCTAAGCCTCCATCGTTTCCCTTGTCCTAGCAGTTGCCCTCTTAGGAACCCCTTTTAGGTCCACTACTAGTTTGAGTGGTAACAAGTTGTTCACAATTCCATTTGTGAACAAATCTTTGGTATGCCCACTTTTGCCATACTACAGCTCCAAGATGAGAAGTCCAGGGCTATGGAGGCAACCCTTCTTCTCTCTGAATCAATCCTCTACAATATAGTGAACTAGGGCTAGTTGGTTGGCCCACTTGACTGTTACTTTAGTCCTTCAAAGTCTACACATCCTTAGGCCCTATACACCTACCCTTCTACCAATTTTTTTTTCCTTCACTAGAACAAGAGTCAGGGCTCTTCTTTGACAATAACCTAACAACCCTCCAACTATACTTGGACTACCATCAATCTGCCCAACCACAGTCAATTCTTTTTACTGATCTAGGGCCCACAATATTGTCTTCATCTAGTGCTCTTCAAATCTGCCACCTAACAATGGTTTGAGTCCTCTCAAGATCACTGTTCTTGTGTATCGACAATTTGATCTAATTTTTTGTCCAATCTATGAACAAATATGAACTACTCCTCTTATCATACTTCTAACAATCTATAGATGACTGAACTAGGGTCACAAATCAGCCACTAACAGTCCATTTACTAATTTTTCATAGGTTTCTTCAGATCTTTGTCTAAAACTATATGGAAAGTACACCAAAATCAACTTCTCTACATGTCAATCCATTCTTCATGTGGCACATTTCTTTTGCATGCTCAATCTTCTGCTCAGGTTCCACCCTCCTTTGGATCTGATGTCTCCACACATACTGAATTTGAAAACCATCTTCCAGATCTGCGGTCTTTATTGCATAAATAAGCCTCACTCTAAGGGTCACAACCCGTCTTCTTCTACGCAAATTTGTCACAGTCTTAAGGGCATACCTTATGAACTAAACATGCTAGGAAAATGTCCTAACTAGGGCATTATACTTATGTACTTATAATTGTTGTAGAACAAACCCTATTCACACATAGAAAAAACACGACTTTTGCCTCCATAAGAGACTCGACCTAGCTCATATGGATCCAGAGATTCTGGGCATTTCTTTGACTGAATCTTGACATGAACTTCGGATCTCAATGTCGACCCTCAAACTAGGGTTAACTCAATCAATATTACGCCTATGTCGACTTATGTTATGGCTCTAAATTACAATGCAAGCCCTCCTCCATTTATGTTGGTCTTTATCATAGACCTTGCAGCCTACTAACCACCACAAGGCAAGATGGTATCAACCCTCTCTTATATTTCATGTAGAAAATCTAACCAACGGGATTCAATCTGATCTTGTAATGTACTAGAACAAGAAACTGAATCCTTCCTACAATTTTTGGAAACAAAACACGATCGCACAATCACATATAAGTAAGAGAAACAAGTTATCAAATGCACAACACAAGATGTATCTGGGGAAGCAACTGCTCAAAACCCTCTATCTCTATTTTGTATTAATTCAAGGAATCATGAAACAATACAATGCTTAATCTCTCTTGAGATTCTCTAGCACTCTGCCAATTGTCTCTTGCTGATCTAGGAAAAATCGGTCTAATACTTAGCCAATTATCATCGTTCCTTCAGCCTACCTTGCTCACGCAATTCTTATGGAATTATCTCCATATTAATTAGGAAAATCAACCTTCCTTGATTGCGCAATCCATCATGGCATCCCAATGACTTTATAATTGCACATGGAAAAATTTCTATAAATACAACTGATAGTTATGTTCCTTTGAACTGTGTTACAATAAGGATGAAGGGTTTTTTTATTATTTAAAAATAAGATAAAACCCTAACCCGAGGAAATGTAACACCAAGAGTTTATGGGCTCTGTTGGGGTTAGTTGGGCAGTCAACTTCCTGGGGTCGTAACTTGGTCATATTATATTCGCTTGACGCACATGATACCTCGTTAGAAAGATATCTCCGAGGAATACAACTGCTAATGCAATTTCTATGAAGTCATGAAACCTTTCATGCCCAAAAAAACATCGTTTGGGGCCTCAAAACGGCTCCGGAAGTTCAGGACCCGAAAAAATGACAAAGTAAATTGTGCTATAATTAAGGAAACTGAAAAACTGAAAGATACAATGGTGAGGGCCCAAGTGGAATAGGCGGGTGGCCACCAATATCCACCTCGAACACCTTAAATCAAATTTCTTGAGCTAACTCAATCATCATGACTTAGTTAACTGACACAAGTTGTTATGAGACGAAATTACAATTTATTGTCCAATTTATTTAAGGGAAAAACAAATTAGACACCTCACATTCTTCACTCTTGGTACATCAAAATTCCTCACCAGTGTGGGTGCATTTTTTTTTCCCTTTCTAGTTTCCAATTTCATTGTTTCTTGTTGCAAATTTCAACACTCCCTCTCAACAAGAAAGGAATTCAATCTATCCCCATCCGGCACCTTTGGAATGTTCTGCATGCTACACTTCTCTAGTGTTGTTTACACCTACAAATCCTGAAACTGAATAGCCTCCAAACAATTGAATCAGTATAATGCATCTGTCATTAGAGTCTTCTGATTGCTGCTAGCTACTGCACCTGTCTAGTACTGGATTCTCTGCGCTGCTGCTGACATCTGCATCCGTGCCCTTTGAACTATTGCTAACTCTGATTTGTGCTCCAGTATTTAACATCTATCACTCTGATTTCTGTCTTGCTGACATCTAACTACATCAATCTAACTGATCCTTCCTACTACTGTTGTATTGTGGGCTCCTCGTAGCCGGGTTCGATCCATGAGACACGCCATCTCAATGGACCTTGCCCAAATTTCTTGTCTTGGGATTATGTCTACACGTCACCCCACCATACACCTCGAGGTATGGTTGCTCCCTCTTCCCATCTGGCTCGAAATTTCCTGCACATGGAGGTCTCTGCTTGAGTGGATGCTTCCACTTGGTCTCCTCTCTGCTTCTCATGAGGATGCATGTTGAGAGGTAATTTATGCTCCCTCTAAACCACCAAGTCTCTAACTTCTGCCTTTCTCCTAAAATATTTGCATGCATCTAGTACCTCAAGTACATATAGGTTCTTAACTCGCGCATTGTCCCGACGTTACAAAAAGTTTCTAAAAAAGAGTTGATTTTAAATCGATGATATCTCCCTCATCCGAGCTCCAATTCAACCGATTTTTTTTTTCCATTTGGGCAGATTTTCACAAGGAATCCAAATATTATATTTTTTTTTGAAAATTTTCCACCAATATATTTAGATATTCTCTGCAAACTCACCGCCCAAAAAATTCCTGCTCTGATACCATGTAGAAAATCTAACCAACGAGATTCAATCTGATCTTGTAATCTACTAAAACAAGATATTGAATCCTTCCTACAATTTGCGAAAAAAAAACACGATTGCACAATCACATATAAGTAAGATAAATAAATTACCAATTGCACAACAACATGATGTATTTGGGGAAAGAAACTGCTCAAAACCCCTCTATCTCTATTGTGTATTAAGTCAAGGAATCATGAAACAATAAATTAATGCTTAATCTCTCATGAGATTCTCCAGCACTCTGTCAATTGTCTCCCATTGATCTAGGCAAACTCAATCTAGTACTTAGCCAATTCTCATCCTTACTTCAGCCTGCCTTGCTCATGCAATTCCTAGGGAATTAAATCCTTATTAATTAGGAAAATCAGTCTTCCTTGATTGCGCAATCCATCATGGCATCCCAATGACTTTATAATTGCACATGGGAAATTTTCTCTGAATACAACTAATAGTTATGTTCCCTTTAACCTCTATCTCAACTAGGTATTCCTCGAAACTGACATGCATGCAACTATTAATAGCAAATTTTCAGTTATATGATTGATCACTCATTGTGAATTAAATCTAATTTAATTCATTGGACCTCTCACTTGCTCATCACTCAATTAGAACTAGTTAAACTAATTTTAACTCATTTAATTAAGTTAATTACACTTTCACCCCACTAATGCATCAACTTCAACTGGACCCCAAAAATATTAGAATCCCTCTAGATGCCTCATCTTAGACCCTCAAGTACTTGAATTTCTTGAGCTAACTTGGTCATCATGACTTAATTAACTGACACAAGTTGTTATGAGATGAAATTAAAATTTATTGTCCAATTTACTTAAGGGAAAAATAAATTAGATGCCCCACATTCCTCACTCTTGGTGCATCAAAATTCCTCACCAGTATGGGTGCATTTTTTTTTTGTCCTTTCTAGTTTCCAATCTCACTATTTCTTGTTGCAAATTTCAACATTTCAGAATTTGATGTGGCCTTCACACAAAGACACCATTAAAATCACATGCCCAGATTCTCATGAGAAACCTCTCTTAAGCTCGATCTTCTAGAAGAGAACCAACAATATGCCATCCTACTTCCTAGCACAAACCGACCATTAAGGTATGCACCATTATTTTGAACCCTCACATGATGATCTTTCTCTTGGAGGATGATCATGACCTCCCTTTAGCAAGTACCCTTACTTGGCCCTCGTACTCGACCTACTTTAGGACTACATCTCTCTTCACCCCCTTGATGTGCCAAATAGTGGGAATACATGTCAAACATGTTAAGATGTGCCAAGTGACAAGGCATGCCAAGATGTGTAAGGGTGTGTCAATGCGTGTCAGGGTCTGTCAAGACAACAAAAGGGAGAAAAAAGTTAAACTACGAGGAAATGAACACATAAGAGGTCTAATAAGTCATCAATTTACCTTTTTCAAGAGGGGCATGCTAGGCACACCAACACTAGGGGGCAATAGGTGCCAAGTGAAAAGTCTTAGTGCATTCTAAGTGCCAAGTATTCCTTTGTTTCTTCTCATCTACTTTCCAACAATTGATCATCACAAATAAATTTAATATCAAACCATGCCAAATCATACCAAGGCATCTCAACGTATTCCAATCATGCTAAGACTTTCCAAGCACCAATATGTGTCACGGACTAGTGTTATGCATGTTATGAAGTGGAAGGGAATGTTGAAAAGTTCTAAGGTGTGCTAGAGAGTGATAATGCATGTTGATGAGTGTTAAGGATTACTAGGAAAAAACATTAAGGGAGCACTAGGTAAAAATTCATGGAAGTTAATTAATATGAGGAACTTGTGCCAGAGACTAGTGTTAATGAGTGTTAGTTGTCATGCCAAGGAGGGAGTGACAAGGTATGCTAAGCATTGGTAAGACATGCTAGGGAATATCAAGGCATGTCAAGAATTCCCAAAGTGTGCTTGGAAGTTCCAAGGTGTGCTAATTATATCATGTGAAAATTAATAGTGCCAAGATATGTCAATACATGCTAGGTGCTAAGGATGTGGCACAGGGTGCCAGGGTATGTCAATATGTGTCAAGGAAACAAAAGGAAGAACCAATAAGAGGGTTAGTAAGTCAAGACTTTATCTTTTTGAAAAGGGGCATGCTAGGCACACTAATAATAGGTCCCAATACATGCCAAGTGGCATTTTGTGCCAAGTGCTAATGTATGTCAATGCATTAACCAAGGTGTTCCAGGGCATGCTAAGGACTATATGCAACATGCCAACACATGCTAGGAGAGTTCCATGTTGTGCTAGCGCATGCCACCATTTTCTTGGGCGTCGGTGTCATCACAAGATGTTCTAAGTACAATGATGTTCCAAGACATGTGGGGTGCTAAGAAATGTTAGCGTGTGCCAAAGCATTAATTTAAGGTGTGCCAGATTGTTGAGGATTGTTAGGTCTTTCTCATTAATAGAATTGTCAAAGCTTGATTATGTATTAAATAATATACTTCCTACACACAATAGTGGAACTTTATCTAAAGAGAATTTGCTAGATAATAAACTTAATATATATGAATCATGTGTTGACTCATAGGAAATCTCTATTCGACTAGTCATTACTTGAGGGAAATGATACACACTAATTACTTCTAAAAAAATTGATTGACCCTAACCACTATGGCCTTGGACATATTATAAAAAATACTCCACAATAATGGTATTAAATCGTTATCTTTTGACAAAAATAATAATAACAGGCACATAGTGTCATCAAAAACACATTGGAATGATCAATGATGACGGGCATTTTTTGACCGTCACCAAAAGTAACAAAAAGAGCATTGGTGAGGGTCATTAAAAGTTCATCACTAGAAGTGTCACCAAAGAGAGAATTAGTGATGGGCCTTTAACGACCCTCACCAAAAGTGTCATTCAAAATGTCTTTGGTGATGGACCATAAAGGACCATCACTATATACACTTACAGTGATGGTTTTTTAATGATCAATGATGACGAACATTTTTTGACCGTCACCAAAAGTAACAAAAAGAGCATTGGTGAGGGTCATTAAAAGTTCGTCACTATAAGTGTCACCAAAGAGAGAATTAGTGATGGGCCTTTAACGACCCTCACCAAAAGTGTCATTGAAAATGTCTTTGGTGACGGACCATAAAGGACCATCACTATATACAATTACAGTGATGGTTTTTTAAGGACCATCACCATATGTGACATTGGTGATGGACCTTAAAGGTCCGTCACAAGCATGACCCTCACCAATGTGCTTTTTTTCTTGTAGTGGAAGAAATAGGGAATATGACAATTATGATGACAACATTTTCTCTTTTTTTTAGATTGATATCCAAAACAGTTTATTTCCCATTTTGGACAGCACAAGCACACTTTACTATCTAGAATGAGTACAGGGACGCTTCTTGCAAAGTATGAGAGGTGTATGTACTTGGAGTGCAGTGTTGGGCTGAGTTTGAGGTTGCAGTTGCTACCCGTGATGTACCAACGAGAAATGGGAAATATGCAGCATATGTGGAAGGAAATCAGACCTATCTTAGCGTAAGGAAGCAGGTGAGCAGAGTTCAAGTGTTTTCAGGTTCAAGTGTGTTCTTTGGGTCACTATTTTCCTTTTAAAAAAAATCATATTGCTCAGTGTCTATCAATAAAGAATACTGCAACAAAGAGAGGGATTTCCCAATTGTGTTTCCCTAGAAAAATAATTGTGTCTCTTGTGTGACTGTGTTCTTTATTTCTATGATTAATCCACTGCTTATGTGTGTTGAGAAATTTTGTGTCTTAGTGGAAAGAATTTTTAGTTTCAATTGTTGCCATTAGTTTCAGGTTGTCAATCATAGCAGTTGCAGAATTTTTGTGGAAATTCAACACAAGCCAGTTAGGGCAGAGAAGTTTGATCATAGCAGTAAACAATAAGCAAGCAGGTCTCGAAAGGAAGTCTGTTAGGGCAGCAATATACCCAGCCTAGTTAGGGCAACACCAGTATAACATTTTTCTTAGCCAATTATTCTGAATCCATAAAAATTGTATGGGATAATTTGTTAATTGAAGTTGATGATGTATGATGATGTATGATAATGTAGGGTAATAGTAGCAATTGTTGAATTGGTTAGGATTAATTTGTGGATAATATTATCAGTACTAAAGGGATCAATATTGTTAGGGTGTAACAACCCTAGTAAACTGTTGTGGAACCAATATAAGTTACTAAAGTTTTAATTCTATTTATCTATAGCTTGCCTACAACTGATGCATGTTGATGATACTTATCACTGCTGCATTTTAATTACTTTGTGGAAAGTTATAAGGACTACTGTGATATTGGTGCAATATTTTTTTCATGTTTGAAACCCTAAGGGGCAGAAAAAATACACTAAGACACTACAGATTGCTTTGAAGAAATATTAAAAAACTGAAAAGCTATCTAATTTATCAAGCAATTCCACATAGAAGATTAATTATGAGAACCAACAATAGACATCTATTTGCCATCAATTCTTTGAAACTCATAAAATATCACTCTCCTATGATGCATGCAATGTCTCTAGAATAATGAGTGGGGAGGAAGAAGTGTCGAAAGAGTTCAAAAAAAGATCAAAGGGAAAATGATGAAAAAAATGTCTCACTATTTCTCCCTCTCTTATAGAATGAGCAAGGGTAGTTACAATTAATGTCTCTCTCTCAAAAATAGGAAAATAACTTAGTCAAGGCACCCTTACACATGCTAAGGAAAAATGAAGCAAATCCCCCGAATGGGGTGCCTATGGTGCATGAGTACCTCTGGATTCACTCACCTTCATGCCAACAATGTGTTGCCAGGAAATAAGGTGCAAGTGTTGTCCACAAAAGGATGAAATGTGGCCCTTTATTGCTGTCGAGAAAAGGTAAAGTAACTTGTCTAATGACTCACTAACTGGCAGAATGTTGTCATAATAATTGCAGATCAGCTCTATTAGTTGGCTGCAATATTTCTACCAAATCTGACAGGATGCCAATGCCTAAAATAGGTGAGTGAAGGGTGAATATAACTCTAGAGGAATGCGCCCTCCAATCTAGTCAAGAATAAAGCATTTAACTGTCATCATGAAGGCATGAAGTCAACATGAAAAATTGAAAGAAATTGCGGCTAGACTACTATCATACTGGCAGCCTCCAGACTGCCATAACCTACTAAAATCAACACCTCAAACAGATTTTCAAATCAGCTGTCATAGACTGTCATATAACTTTGTTAAGATACTGCCCAAAATAGGATTAAAAACTAACAGAAGCTATGCCTTTCTAGCTGATACAGGATTGTACCCTAGTGCTATCATAAAAGCTGACATACTTATGAAATCCTTTTTCAGAATAGGTTGTAGCCTGTAACATCCATCATCAATGCACCTTACTCTGTCCGGTATTCACCCAAGGAGGATGCTTATATTTCCTTCGAAAGTGCACATTTGAGAGTTGTTGTAGCTCACATCCTATGCCACCCACTCTTGTATTGATACCATCAAATCTACCTTGAATAGAGGACCCAAAAATGCTAGAAAAGGCCCTCAAAGTCAGCATGAAGCCACCTTGAAATCTATACCAAAATTGAGCGAGTAAAAGTCTGAAACATCTCTAGTAATATGATCGTAAAATGTTGATTTGGAAATCTGGGTTGTGTCTTTGTTTCTAAGTGTGTATTCAAAGGTTAACAGTTACTCCAACTTGGGGCAACATTCCCCTACAGGACGCTGAGATTCCCGGAACTCCAGATGCTAGAGAAACTTGAAAACAAGTGAATGACTCAAATCAACCCGTCAAAAACAACTTCTGGATTTGGTTTCGTTTTGGATTATGTTTTAACTATCTAGCTATTATATGATTTGGACCCATTTTGGTTGTGCATTGACCATTGTGGGTCGTGATTTGACCTATTTTGGTCATGTATGGGTCCAAATCATATAATAGTTAGACTGATTCATTTTAATACCAATGTGCAAGGTTTCTAGTTGGAATAAAACTAAGCCCCTAATTTTTTACTGAGATTGGAACAAGAATTTTGCACATTAATACCCATGTTGATAACCTCAAATGGAAACAACCCCTCTACTTCTGGGAGCTCATGTTCACATTCTCCCCCAATTGCAATTCCATATATCAAATACTGGCATATATGTGTGTGAGAGAGGAAAATATGGGCCATATGGTTTAGTAGGAGCACTCCCCCCTTCCAAGATGAGGTAGTAACCCCTGTCATGATTACTACAACGTAAAAGCTGCTCAAACATCCAAAAAATTCATGATTAATTATGATATCCATGAGCCCTTAAGGGGATGATATGAGTTGCTGAGGTAGTAACCTGGATGATTTCTTTGTTGCTTAGGTAGTAACCCCTGTCATGATTACCATGGGATAAAACATCATCTAGAAATATGAATGTGATAAGCTCATATTTTGAAACAAATCTTGCGAAGAAAGTACACTAAAGTGAAACTGACAGGTAAAAGTGTTGAATTCCAACATTCTGCAATTCAAATAAAACCCTCAATGGCCTGTAAAATAAGGGCCACTATTAAATATTAAGCTTTTATCCTCCTTCATTCAAACAAGGAAGAAATATAGATGTCTCCATAAAGGATGAAGCTTAAGGATCTTTTCATGAGCAATAGCTTTTCTTCTAGCCAAAGCCCTAGAACCATGTGATCTAGCCACTACCCCATAAACTTGTTAATCAAAAACTTTTGAACAATGAGAAGGGGCTTACTTGTGGGAAATGGAATAGTTAGTTTCTTTGACACTTGTAATAACTTCATCAAAAAACATACTCTCTCTGGTTGATGAGCTCCATGTTTTGATGTTTTGGCTACAGGGGCTTAGAACACCATGGTTTTTTTCTCAAGGCTAGATTTAAGGTCAAAATGGACCATATGGTAAAAGCTGCTTACAGTGAGTTGGCAGCAAGGGTCAAAATTGTAGCCGTAGGGGATAAATATAGCTCTCTTCATAACCAAAAAAGATGCAGCAAATATACTTGCATTCAACAGACTGCTGGATCGAATGAAAGAAAATAAAATGAACACAGAAATAGAGAATCAAATAGTTCATATAGTAATAGACAAATTACAGGTAGAGAAAACCCTCTTGTGGTATAAGAATTCCAGAACCAAATATATTCACGCCTTGCAGGTTTTTTTTTATTCACACTCAAAATAGAATTCATCCATAGAATCCCCACTTTGGACATAACTGTATCTATCAAAAATGGAAATATCTATAGTTATTCCCCTTCATCTTGATCTGTCCTTCTATCTCCAAAACCCCTGTTGTTCACAATTTCTGCCTTTCTCACAAAAGAAAATGATAATTCCTATTAGTTTTTCCCTAATCATGGCCTTAAAACTGATAGTTAATGCGATAGAGACAACAACAAGGAACATAACACTACTCTGCCACATAAACGCAACAACTCAAAATAGAAGCTTGTCTCAATAAGTTCATTTGAATGGAATCATTTACAGGTCAATTATAGCTACTAAACAACCAACAAAAGCCTATAGAATTAACTACATTTCTGAGTCTGACGGCCCAATTTCCAAACTAAGCACTGACTTATCAGATCTGTGTCCATATTCGGTTAAACGATATTTTTTCTTTAATATTCTATATGTATGAATACTCAGAGGCTATGCGGGGCGAAGGAAATGTATATAGCGAAGCGAACCTCAGACAAAGGTTTTAGTTTTCCTATTTGGGCGCTGATCAAAGGAAAACCTTACCGATAATAGAGGCAAACTGAAATTGGGAGACTGTGATGAAAGTTTCGTGTGAGGGAATTGGAACATTAGCAGAAGAAGAAAGAAATGGCAGAAGAAAGAAAGTGCAAAACGGAAAGGGCATTACCTGTTCTTTGATGAGCCAACTTGAATAACACTGCTGTGCGTTGCTGGTGAGTAAGCTCTGCGTTGCTGTGGAGTTGCAGGTGGGAGAAGAATTCGATGCCGGAAATGGAAAAGAAATTGGAAGGCGCCATCATTTCTGAATACGTTTGTAGTGGGAGTCGGGAAAATAGGACAGAATTAATTAACCCTCATCGTCTTTGAACTGCCATGGCAGATTGCAAGGGAGTTTGCGGGATAAGAATTAATTAACCCATTTCACCCATTCCGTTCACGCCGGGATAACTACCATGGCTGGTCGCAGGGATTGGGGGAACAAGTGTCAGGCAACAGTGTCAGCCAGAAGTTAAAACTGCCAGGGAACAAGTGTCAGTCGGACATCAAAAATGTTGACGATGAAACCCCATATTCTTCACAAGAGAAAGGCCTATCGGCCTAAAAATTGGTGATGTTGTGACCTTCAAAAAAAAAAAAAAACTTATGGATTTTATTAAAATCGTGGTGAGTATAAGGCACGCTGTCATATCGAATGTTCTACACGTTGTAACCATACGATATATCCCTAATAACATACGATATATCCCTAATAACTAGGGAGTAATCCTGTTTATGAATGAGACTTGTAAATTTTTCATAATCATCGCATAAATTATTTTATACTAGTTATTGTGAGACCCATTCCAATTGTTGCGATAAAAGGTGTCATCAAGTACAACATTTTCAAGATGTTGTCTTCTTTTTCATTCAAAATTTTCCTTTTGTATATAACTTTAGCACTTCATCTATACTCGAAATCTTTAATAAAATATAAAAATATATATTTTGTATAAGTAAAAAAACTAAATTAGTTAATTTATAAATGAATAAAATGAATGTAATAAATAACATACTTTTTAAATTAAAAATAAATAAATGTTTTATTGCAATTGTGGAGCTTGAATATGGATAGTTTTGTTTGATAGCATATCAATACTTTTCATTTAACATCTTAACCAATTATTATTGTATTCTCACATAAAATTTGTGACTAAATAAATATAATATATAATATTATAATGACATTTTTAATTAAATACATGAAAAATAATATGTTAAAATGAAAAAATTAATTTATAATTTTATCATATATAAAAATAACTCAACAAAATTATTTTTGTAATTTAAACGAAATTGATTCTAATAATAATTCCCTAGTGCTTACATGCGATAATTTTTTTTATGATAAGTATCATATATTCACTTCTTCATAAATATATAATGTTTTATAGTCATAACATCTAGTATATTCTTGATTTCAAGACCTACTTATCTAATGCTATATGTTATCAGTTTATACATTTTAGCATCCTTAATTTTTTATAACAATATTCTCCCACATTGTAAAGATATCATCTAGAGATTCGCATGTCCACTGAGTTATTAATCCCAACCAAAGACAATTATCTCCAACTCTTCATGCACCATTTCCTTTGTGAAGTTTTTCTTTTGCATTTCCCTCAATAATTAGGATGCATATTTACATACAAAGTTGTTTCCAAAATTTTGCATCAATATTTGATATGTCCCCATCATATAGTTATTAAAATCATGATTTATAGATATCATTCTTGGAAGGAAATACATATACATCCTATACTCATTATGTGTGTTATGATTCCATGCTAAACTTTTTGATTAGGATAATCTTGCATTAATTTTCATTTGGCCTTTATGAATGGTTTCCTCCAATCAAATTATATTGATAGTAAAATAATTATGATCTTTCAAATGAATATCTACTAGAAACCTCCATTAGCTTAACAAGAACCATGTATTCAACCATATATCTATACAAATTATACTTAATCAACATTTCCAAGTTGTAAATATGCAAGTGGCATGTTCCTCTAATTTGATATTTATATTTCCATTTTTTGGGTCTATAAAGTTTATTCACATGCACTTGAAGTCGATGCCCCCCATCAACAAATATTCTCTTCCTAAATTGGTTTTGAATGTCATTTTATGTAGGTTTGATAATACCATACTCTAAATCAACACCCAATGATACGATTTATTTGGTACCCTTAGAAATTTTACTATTATTTTTTCAACCAATCATGGTTTCTTCATCACCAAGAACATTAAATTTCCCCCTATTATGAATTAAAGGAGTTCCATTTAAGTCAACAATTCCTTTTTTATTAATAGAAATAATAACATCCCTGGGCATAGTCCCTTTTGTTTCTCTGATTTCTTCTTCGTTTATGGGCAATAGTGGTAACATCATTAACAATGATTCTGCCCTCATCTTCATTTGGAGTCTCCACATGTTCAAATGTCACCTTATTTGATCCTAAGATCAAAAATATAATAAAAAATGAAAGTAATCCAAATCTCCCAAAATTGACGCAAGATCGTAATGTTCTTGAGATGCAACACTCGGAATATCCACAGTCTTCATTTTTAGTCGAAGTTTCGAGTCTAAATAAAGACTCATCATCACGAAAAACCTGCTAAGAAAAGAAGAGATTAGGGAAATAAATAGAGGAGAGGAAGAGATGAGAGAACCGATCGGTTCTTAAATTTTTAATTTTTATTAGTTTATTATTTATTTTTGTTTCTAAAATTTTTATTTCTAATTTTAATTATGACAGATTATATATTATTTTTATTGACATGAAGTATTTAGGAAGAAATCACACTAAAAATTACCTTCATGCAGATTCACATCACTACCCTGCCCAGAAGATGGGGGTTCTGTTGATTCTTTTTAGACGAGCTTTCAGAATATCGGACTATACTCATGTTGAAGAAGAAATATAATATCTAAGAAGATCTTTCATAAACCTGGGATATAGTAATAGAGACATCAAAAAATCTATTCAAAGAGCCAGGTCCAGTAATAAAATAAGTATAACTGATAATTCCTCAATAGAAAAAGCATATCTCCCCTATATGCAAGGGCTCACGGACAAGATGGCCAAAGTTCTAGCCAATAAGGACATCAGAGAATCCTTAAAACCTCTAATAATCATTAGATAGAGGATGAAATCTGTCAAATATGACCTCGAACACCAACAAAAAGCGGTTTACAAAAAAAATTGTTCTTGCGGAGAATGCTATATTGGGGAAACAGGAAGGACCTTCAAAATAAGGCTTAAAGAACATGGTGCTGACATAATACTGGGAAAAACCAAAACCTCAGCTTTGGTATAACACTCAAATAAAACATGTCACAACATATGCCTTGAAGACGCAGTGATCATTACCAATGAAAAGCATCATTTTAAGCGTAAATTGCATGAAGCCCTATAAATCATTAAGCATCCTCACAACCTTAATAGAGATGGAGGCTTATAATTTAGCATGAATTGGATCCATGTTCTTTCCCTCAAATAAGTTGGCCACCCCCTGTACGGTTTATCACCACCTTGTACATCCTCTCGCTCGTCATTGTCCTTACTCGCTTTCTTGTCATACCTCTTTCACTATAATGTTCCTCCCCTCCCCTCACACCATCCATCTGCCCTCTGCCTTATAATTTCTTTATCTCTTAAATCCCTTCCTTACACCCCTACCTCCCATTAACCTGCTACCTTACTAAACCTCCTTTAAATATTAAAATTCTCCTAAATCACCTTCTTTTCTTTTAAATAAAATTCAATGAAATTGAAAAGATACTCATCTTAATTAATAAGCCCTTCTAATAGTACAATAACAATAAACTCCTCCTTATCATAGATTTAGAATTATTTATAAGTTCCCCTTTATTACATAGGTTATACTTTCATATCCTTAGTTTTAGTAACATTAAGTTCAAATATTCTTAAGCTCCACCAATATTTATAAATCCTCGTAATAGTACCAAAAAAAAAACATTTCAATATAATTAATTTTAACTAAATAATAATAATTACCCCCTCTAATAATAATTAATAAATAACTCCACTTTTTTCAAAAATCTTGAATTATTTAATATTTCATGTTAACATAGATTACTTACCAAAGTATATCTATCATGATAACCTTAAATTTTCTTTTAAATATTTAAATCCCACTAATATTTATCATTAAAAAAAAATTAATATTAAAACTAATTCTAAAATAATAACAATTAGAGCAATTGAAAAAAATTCAATAAAAAATAATATATAATTTGTCATAATTAAAATTAGAAATAAAAATTTGATAAAATAAAATAAATAATAAACTAGTAAAAAAAAAGAATTAAGAACTGGTCGGCTCTCACATATCTTCATTTCCTCTATTTATCTCCCTAATCTCTTCTTTTATTAGCATGTTTGTCTTGATGATGAGTCTTTATTTAGACTTGAAACGTTGAATAAAAATGAAGACTGTGGATATTCTGAGTGTTGCATCTCAAAATCTACACCATAGAAACCTCTAATCTATCATCGTAATGTTCATCATATTTATTCCAACATCATTTGAATCAACTCAATCCAACATCATATGAAGAAGTTGTCACATTCTGAAGTTTTAGACCAATAAATAACAGGCCACCAAGAGGTTTGACCGGGTTTCTGATTGGGTAGAATATATAGCTGATGTCATGCTAGCATTAGCATGTTGTTTGGGTGTACAAGAAACATGATGACTAATCTTGACTCGACATGTGTCATTTTTGTACTCAATTAGGTTGTGTAATCTCATTAGTTGGTTGGTTACATGATGTGGTCCAATTATGAGGCATCGTGTGGTCCAATGAGAGAGTGCCACATACCCCTCTGTGATCGACCCCTAGACCTATTGAAAACCAACCTCCAACATTACTATCACGCCATCGCATTAGTTCTTAACTAATATAGAACTCAAGTTATATTTAAATTGGAGTTATCAACATAATGGGGGAAGGGGTCAGGACAGTTGGCCCCAGCCCAAAGTTTTATTATTTCGTACATGACCACCTACAATTTGGATAGAGGAGTGGGGCATGTGGCCCTATCCCTTGATCACATGACATTCAATGTACAATAATATATCAACAAAAAATAAAATGACAAAATTTTCCAAATAAGGATGCAACAAACTGTTCATTAAACACATGAAAGTGGCAAGGGTATTAGTAAACCCAAAGGGAATGACTATAAACTCATAATGCCCATATCTTGTCAGAAAAAAAAACATCTTATGAATGTCCTCATGATTGATCCTTTCTTGAAGTTATCCTGACCTCAAATTAATCTTAGAGAAGACTATTGTGCCCCTCCACTTACCAAATAAATCACCAATCCGTGGCAATGGGTACCTATTATTTATGGTCACCTCCACGTTAATTTCCTATAATAAATGCATAATATAAGGGTCTCATTTTTATACAGAAAACTCCCTTCTGCGGACAGAAGCATTCTCCATAGAATCCTAAATGAAAAATAGAAACAAACACACATAAGAATAAATCTTTCCCAAAGCTAACTCTATTTAAATAATTAAAAAATAGAGGAGAGTGGTTCTCTTACCTTTTTGCGAAATGCTTGATGAAGATCCCTGATCTATCTCGATGTAGCTCCTCAATGATTTGATGAGACTTGCAAACACAAACATACAAGGGATCAAAGGAAAATTCAATATAATGATACAAAACAAGATTAATCTAATGATCAAGGAGATTAGAAATTGAAATTACCTTAATGAATAAATAAATATTATAAATGATTCATAATTCCAATAAGATAACAAAATGAGAAAAATTATTCAAATGTATTAATTTAGGGATAAATGAAGGTCCTTACAACCTTGCCTTGATGTCATGAAGGTTCCTCCAAAATGCCTCTAATCCTTCTCCTTGGATGATAATCTTCCAAATCCAAAATTACCAGCATAAGGCTACCTTTTCTGTACTCCCATAATCCTCTAGCCTCTACTCAATTTATAGGACAAATGGAGGAGGTTTTATGTCCAAAAAAAAGAGCATGCATGCCTCACGATACTAAAAAGGGTTTCTAGATCAACTTCCTAGATAGTGCGTTGAAGTCGATAGGAAGCAATCCGTCACAGGAGGGTGTTTGACATGAAACTTCATGCCAAGTTGAAGAATTATTTTGCAAGGATTGAATCAGGAATGGTCGATGCGAATGAGTGCTAATATATGCAAAGGTACATGAACTAAGGTTGAACTTCTCTTGAAAACATAGCGAAATTACAATTGACTTGGCAACATTTGACTCAATGATAATACCCAAAACGATTTGAAGAATTTTAGTGAGGTTAGATTAATTACGAGAAAAATGTATTACCCAACCCAAAGGTAAGTGTGAGGGGGTGTCAAGAGCGACATACTAACTTTAAATGAATGAAAAAATCAATACATTTTCCCAATTTCCCACCACCATTACTGGAAAGTACCTCTTTATTTTTTTCAAGATTGAGGAGGATAACATTTTCTTGTCCTATAAGCTCATCCTTTGGATGGGTACTCCGAAGTATTTTTAATGAACCTTAAGAAGAAGTGGTTCAGTCCCTTCATGATTGACAAGTCCTACACTGTTTATTTTAATGAGTCTAGTGTAAGGTTAAATCGATGTTGTTTTCATGTTTAAAGAGTTTGAAAAGACAAAAAAATAAAACTCATTCAGTTCTTTCAACGTAAAATTTTAACGAGCCCGAAGAAAGTAAAACTCAATGTTTTTCAGTTTTAGGGAGTCAAAAGAATAACATAAGCAAACTTCAAATGTTCTTTTTCATAAATTTAGTTCCTTGAGCCAAAAAAGTATAAAATGATGCAGGAGAGAACTCTATTGACCATGCGTAATCAACGTATACTTATTTTGTAAATAGTCTAATTTAGTCCATAAAAGGGGTAAAATTATACTGAATAGACAATTGTTCATTTATTTTTAGAAGTTAGAATATTCAAGTACTCAATGATATTTTCATGTTTAGAGAGTCTGAAAAGGTCTTAAAAGAAAACTCGATGGTTCCACTTTTTCGTATTTTTCAAGAGACCAAGAAAGTGATAAACGTTTACTCATAGTCAAAATAAATAAAGAATAATATTAACACTTGATTGGCCAATGCATCATCTAATGTGTTTAAATTTCTTGAAATTTATTGTTATTCAATATAATAAAACTACCTTTCCAAGAGACAGACTCGTAAAAACATTCTTAACATTGGTGAAATTCTAACTATGTAGAAATTGTTTAAATGTAATACAGTGAGTTGTGAATCTAACTTAACGATACAACGTCAAATTCCAAATGCGATGAAATCAGGTACTAGTTAAATGCATCCACTATATTCTTCTTTGTTGTTCGTTGTTCGACTGAGGCATATCTCATGAATAGAAACTAACTCATCAGTGGGTGAATAGATGACCCGAGCTGTTAAATATATTTTCTGAATATTATGACTAGCACCAACATCAAAGAAAATATAAGTTTGAGGGAACGTTGACATTTGTAAACCAAGAGTAATCAAGATATAAGCAAGAAAAGTAGTAGAAAATCCTAAAAAATGTTAATCTACGGCACACACTCATAAAAATATAAGTAATGTACAAAAAAATATCCATGGGATAAATCATGCATAATATCTCTTCAGGTAGAGACCATTTCTTGTCTCCCATAAAGAGACACCATCATAATCAACTAATTCATAGGCCACTTTAGCTAGTACATGTTTGAAAATGTAAGGACTATGCCACATAGGTTCAAATTTACCAGCTCCTAGTTTACCATGTGCTTGATCATAGACCAAGAGTAGGTCAACTTCCGAATAAATGCGAGGATTAACATTATGATTATATTGAACATTAACATGTTTCTTATAAGCCTCGCTAGCTAATTTTTATGATATATTTTTAATATTAACCATTTGAGATTAACATAAAATAAGTGTTTTGACACTTATTATCAGATAGAAAATTATCACTCATTTAATTTATATAACAAAATTAGTAATTAAAATATGGAATAATATGAATAAACCCAATTAATTAAGATAGAGTGAATACAAATGTATAATTTAGAATTGATAATTATTTATATCAACTTGCATTTTAAAATATTTAAATGTTATTCTCCATTTTTTAAGTATTCAATGCACCTTTATAAATAATTATCTTTGAATGAAATTAACCTAATTATACTACATAATTATGTTTTGTAAAGAATTATTTTTCCCTAGTTGGATTATTACATGAAAAATAATGAACAATAAATTCCTTCAAAATGGATTCACAATCAAATATGTAATAAACTTCAAAAAGTTGTTTCTCCATTGTTGATAGGGAATACTATCCATTTGTCAATATGTCAATATAAAGATGAGATAAAATATTAATTCAAATTTTTTAAGGTCTAAAATATAAAACATTTATAATTTTGGTAGATTATGATTTCATATATATATATTAAAATGACATCGTTAAAATATACTTTCAATTTATTGGATAAAAATTGAAAAAAATTCAAACCAAAATATAACACAAATATAAGCTTTCAATTGTGTTTTTTTGACATGTGGTATTGAAAAGTTATGGTATGGGGGTGTTGACCATAATATTGTAAAAAAGCCTATGTACAAATTAAAAAATTTCCATTATAATCTTATCATAAATAAAAAATAATTCAACAAAATTACTTTTGTAATTTACCGAACATTTATTTTAATGATGATTCTCGATAACTTACACGTGATAATTGTTTTATGATAAGTGTTGCATTTTACTTCTTGCATAAATATCTAATGTGTTATAGTCATAACATATTGTAGATTCTTGATTTCAAGACCTACTTATCCAATGGTACATGTTATTAGTTTATAAATTTTAGCATTCTTAATTTTTTATAAAATATTCTCCCACATTCTAAAGATATAATCTAGATATTCACATGTCCACTGAGTTCTAAATCCCAACCAAAAACAATCATCTTCAACTTTTCATGCATCACTTCCTTTGTGAAGCTTTTGTTTTGCACTTCCCTCAATAATTAGAATGCATATTTACATATAATGTTGTTTCCAAAATTTTGTATCAATATTTTGTATGACCCCATCATATAATTCTTAAAATTCATGATTTATAAATATCATTATTTGAAGGAAATACGTATACATCCTATACTCATTATGTGTGTTATGATTCCATGCTAAAATATTTTATTCTACATCTATTACTATTTCAAAAATATGTTTATTAGGATAATCTTGCATTAATTCTCGTTTGGCCTTTATGGAATGGTTTCCGCCAATAAAATTATATTGATAGTCAAATCATTACAATATTTCAAGTGCATTTTTACTAGAAACCTCCATTGGGTTAACAAGAACCATGTAGTCAACCATGCATACGAATTGTACTTAATCTAAATTTTCAAGTTATAAATATGCAAGTGCCATGTTCCTCTAATTCGATATTTCTATTTCAATTGATTGGTTCTATAAAGTTGATTCACATATAGTTGAAGTCGATGGTCCCCCATGAACAAATATTCTCTTCCTCAATTGGTTTTGAATGTCATTTTCTGTAGATTTGATAATACCATACTCTAAATCAACACCCAATGGTGTGATTTCCTTGCTACGCTTAGAAATTCTACTATTATATTTTCAATCAACAATGGTGTCTTCATCACTAAGAACATTAAATTTTCCCCTATTATGAATTAAAGAAGTTCCATTTAAGTTAACAATGTATTTTTGATTAATATAAATAACATCATCCTTGAGCATCATCCCTTTTTGATTCTCTGGTTTCTTTTTCTTTTATGAGTAATAGTGGTAACCTCATTAGTAGTGTTGCCAAAATCATATTTATTTGGAGTCTCCACATGTTGAAATGTCACCTTATTTGATCTGGGAATAAAAAAAATAATAAAAAATGAAAGTAATCCAAATCTCCCAAAACTGGCGCAAGATCGTAATGTTTGACATATTGATTCCATTGTTGTTTCAATCACCTCAATCCAACATCATATGAAGAATTTGTCGCATTATGAAGTTTTGGACCAATAGCTAAAATGTCAACAACGAAGGTTGACTGGGTCACTGATTGGGTAGACTGTATAACTAATGTCATGTTAGCATTAGCATATTGACCAAGTGTATGAAAAATAGGAGGACTAATCTCGACTTGACATGTGTCAATTTTGTACTAGGGTAGGTTGCACAATTTCATTAGTTGGTTAGTTGTGATGTGGTCTAATTATGAGGGCCCATGTGGTCCATTGAAAAGGTGCCACGTAGCCCTCTATGATAGACCCCTATACCTCTGGTAGATCAACCTCTAACCTTACTACTACGCCACTGAATTAGTTCTTAACTAATATAGAACTTTGGTTATATTTAAATTGGAGCTATCAGCACAATGGGGGAAGGAGTCGGGGCAGTTGTCCCCAACCCCAAGTTTTATTATTGCACACATAACCACCGACGATTTTGACAGAGGGGTGGGGCATGTGGGACTATCTCCTAATCACACGACAATCAAGGTACACTAATAGATCAAAAACAAATAAAATGACAAAATGTTCTGAATAAGGATGCAACACACCATTCATTAAACACATTAAAGTGGCAGGGTTATTATTAAGTCCAAAGGGCATCACTATAAACTCATAGTGTCCATATCTTGTCCGAAAAAACGTCTTATGAATGTCCTCATCCTTGATCCTTTCTTGAAGATATCTTGACCTCAAATTAATCTTGGATAAGACTATTAATCCCATCCACTTACCAAATATATCACCAATCCATGACAATGGGTACCTATTATTTAAGGTCACCTTGTTTAATTTTTTATAATCAATGCATAATCGAAGGGTCCCACTGTTATAAGGGAAAATCCCTTCTGCGAACAGAAGAAATCTCCCTAGAATCGTAAAGGAAAAACTAGAAAGAAACAAACATAAGAAAAACTCTTTGCGTAAGCTAACTTAATTTAAATCATCAAAAACAAGAGAAGGAGAGTGGTTCTCTTACCTCTTTGTGAAATTCTTGATGAAGATCTGTGATCTTTCTCGATGTAGCTCTTGAATGATTTGATGAGACTCGCAAACACAAACATACAAGGGATCAAAGGCAAATGCAATACAATGATCTAAAACAAGCTTAATCTAATGATAAAGGAGATTAGAGAGTGAATTACCTTAATGAATACATAAAGATTATATATCATTCATAATTCCAATAAGATAAAAAAATGAGAAAAAGGATTCAAATGTATTAATTTAGGGATAAAATAAGATCCTTACAACCTTGTCTTGATGTCATGAAGGTTCCTCCCAAATGTCTCTAATCCTTCTCCTTGGATAATAACCTTCCCAATCCAAAATTACCATCATAAGACTTACTTTTGTGAACTCCTGTAACCCTCTAGCCTCTACTCAATTTATAGGAAAAATGGAGGAGGTTTCAAATCCACAAAAAGGGCATGCAAGCCTCAAGATGTTAAAAAGGGTTTCTAGATCAACTTCCTAGATAGTGAGCCGAAGTTGATAGGAAGTGATCTGTCACAGGAAGGCGTACAACACTAAACTTCATGTCAAGTTGAAGAATTTTTTTGCAACGACTGACTTAAGAATGGCCGACATGAATGAGTGCTAATATTTTCAAAGGAACATGAACTAAGTCCTAACTTTGAAAAGATACTCTAAATGTAAATCAGGGAAAATTTTAGGGGCTAATATTCGTAGATGGGCTAATTTTCCATCTTTTAAAAAAAAAAAAGATTCGCCAATTCCCATTTTTTTTAAAAAGTGATTCGCCCAAATTTTATAAGAAAAAAAACATTTTACCTTTAAAATTGCCAAAATTGTATAGAGACTATATAAAATCATTAGAAGTTTTAATATTTTTACTAAAATATCACTAATAATTTTATAGTTTGCATATTTTTAGAAGGCCAAGCGGGTTTTGTAGTTGTATCACTCAACAATGGACCACCTCGTTATGCTTAGGATCATTGTGGAGGAATGCCGCAATGATAAATCCAATCCCTTTTGTTTCTTTGAGGAATTTAGAAAGGCTTTTAATACGATACCGAGAAATAATCTATGGAATAGATTAGAAGAGCTAAAGCTTCCTTTCGAGCTATGAGCTGTCCTCTATATAGTTGAAAGAGGAGAATGTAACGTTAAGTTAAAGAGCAATGAGGTGGGTTTAGAGATATTGAAGTGCATTACAGAGTTAAACAAGGTTTCCCCTCTCTCCTGCATCTATTTGGTATTTACATTTACAATCTAGAAGGTTGTTTAGAGGAAGCAGGGATGTGTTGGCATGATCTTAGTCGATAGTCATCATCCTTTTCTTCTCTATGCCGATGTGATATCGTTCTTCTCACAAGCTGCCCATCTAATCTTGATAAGCAACTTAGACTTATTAAGGATTTATTCTCTACCGTGGGTATGTCTGTTAACACTGACAAAACAAAAGTTATGATTATCAAATCCAAGAAGGACACTTACACTAATTTTATGTATGACAATAGTAACTTGGAGGAAGTGTCTTCTTACAAGTACCTAGGAATTGATATTCATCACAAGCTCAACTAGAACTATAGCATTCAGAAAAGGATTAATGGGGGGTGGAAAGCTTATTTTGGTCTTGAAAATAATTGTAAAACGACAAACCTCATAATGTGGGATAGAAAGAAGTTCCTCTTTGAAACTTTAGTCACTCCTGTTATCTTATATGGATGTGAGGTTTGGGGTTGCAGCATCTCCAGAGAATCCTGGAGAAAGATTGAGCAAATCCAGAAGCGTTTTATAACTTATAACCTTAAAATTAAAAGCAATACACCCTATCCTATTCTCTTTATAGAAGTGGGTCTTTCCCCTATCGAGAGCCTAGCTATGACTAGGCTTCTGTTGTACAAGCACAAGCTCAATAGCATAGGAGACCATAGACTTCCTAAGCTAGCTTTAAATTCCAACCAAAACCACCTAAGGCTTAAACGAGGTTGGTATAAAGACACCAGGGCCTGGTTAAACCATTGGGAGATCGACGAGAATGTTGCATTGCAAAACATCAATAACATTAAAAAAATTGTTACTTCTAAGTTCAAAGAAAAATGTGGTGTGAGAAATATCTAGTAGCTAAAAGAAAATTAAGGTATTATAAGGAGGTCATCAACCCCACCTTAGAAGATCAAAAGTATCTCTCTGTTTTAACTAGCTCAAAGAAGAAAATTAATATAGCTAAGATTAGAACGAACTCTCATGAGCTCCATAGTGAAACAGGTCGTTGGACAGTTCCTAAAACACCATGGATGGAAAGGATCTGCCATCTCTGTGAGAATATGAATATCGAGGATGAAAATCACTTCCTCTTAGAGTGCCCCACGTACAACCACATTAGAGCTCAATTTCATAATCTTTGTTGCAATACTGACCTTCCTAGCCTTTTAAGATGTCAAAATTATAGTGAGCTCGGGAGGCTTCTCTCCAAGCTTTTTGAGCATAGGAATAAAATCTTAAATCAAATTAAATAACTCTTTTCTTTAGGTTTGATAGACCAAATATTGATCTCAATGGACGTTAGCCATCATCATCATCATCATCATCAATATGGATTACTAAGATTCACCGTTTCTAACCTCAAGATAAGTTTCCATCCTTAAAATTTTCCCCGGAAACGACAATTAAATTGGCAGCATTTGACTCAACGATAATAGAAAAAATCACTAAATAATTTTAGTGAGGTTCAAGGACTTTGAGAAAATGGATTACCCAAACCAAAACACAAGTGTGACCATGTCGGGTTCAAAAGCAAGACATCGCTTTAAATGAATTCAAAAAAATGAATATATTTTCCCAATTTCCCCCCACCATTATTGGAAAGTACCTCTTTATTTTTGTCAAGATTGAGGAGGATAAAATTTTCTTGTCCTGTAAGCTTATCCTTTGGATGAGTACTCCGAAGTATTTTTTATGAACCCTAAGGAGTGGTCAGGTATTGTCATGATTGATGAGTCTTGCATTGTTTAGTTTTACGAGTCCAATGTAGGGTTAAATCGATGATGTTTTCATGTTTAAAGAGTTTTAAAAGACAAAAAATAAAAATCATTCATTTGTTTCAACGTAGAATTTTAACTAGCCCAAAGAAAGTAGAACTCCGTGTTTTTCATTTTTATGGTGTCACAAGAACAACATAAACAAACTCCAAATGTTCTTTTTCGTAAATTTAGTCCCTTGAGCCCGAAAAATTATAAAAAGATGCAGGAGAGAACTCTATTGACCATGTGTAGTCAACATATAATTTTTTCATAAATAGTCTAATTTAGTCCGTAAAAGGGGTAAACTTATACTGAATAGATGACTATTCATTTATTTTTACAAGTTCGAATATTCAAATACTGAGTGATATTTTCATGTTTAGAGAGTCTTAAAAGGGCTTAAAAGAAAACTCCACAGTTTTGCTTTCTTGTTTTTTTCAAGGGCCCAAGAAAGTGATAAACATTTATTCATAGTCAAAATGATCCATTTTTTCATCGTAACGTGTATTATGCACATAACACTCGATAAATCATCATAACCACTCAAAATTATGGTAAAAAAACACCAAAAATTAATTTTTAACATGTTAGAGGCATAATAAATAATATTTTATTCACAAAAAAATTATAAACGTTGAAAAAGTAATCCATGTTTTACCATTTTAGTTTTTAACCAATTTGAGAATAGTGAAAGGGTTTTTGCCACAAAAATTCACATGTTAATTCCAGGCAAACCAGTGGATCAGTCGATGAACCGTTTCCTCCAGGTAATAGATCTATTCCATATCTCACTTTGCATCTATTTAAAATTTATTTTTCAGCTTTGTTTTGATTTTTTGGGGATGTTGTAATTTCAAAAATCTGGCCACGTGTGTGCCTTGTTTTCCTTCATTGGGGCTGCGCACAACTATAATTTTCTACACACTTAAACAAGTGAATTTCTTATTTTTTCTACTGAGAAACCATGCAGATGCATTTTTTCTGTAAATAAAAATCATGCAATGCATCGAAGGATTTCAAAAACATATAAAAACACACTCCAAAAGTTACAAATTTCTCTCAATCAATGTCGTAACACTCCTAAATTGTCAATTTTGGGACTTTTGAGCCACCATGTTGGAGTGGAGAGAGAGAGAACATGAAACTCATGATGCAGAATCTATTGATAACCTAGAAAATATGCAAGCTCTAAAGAACGGTGTTCTCTACAAATTTTAGGTCATTCCAGGAATGAAAGCTCAATTAGAGCTCATGACATGGTTAGTGAGGGCCTGGGATATCCAGGAATAGTGTTTTATCATAGATGATCATTTCCTTACCATTGATGTCGATGACATGTAATTTTTGACTCAGTTGTCTCGTAGAGGATGTGGAATTAACTTATTTTTCTAGAGACCGGGTAGGGAAACTACTGCTTCATACCTCAGGCGATATTGTGTTCCTAATTCACTACTTGAGTATTGCCAGATAGATATCAGAACTATATAGCAACTTGATTTGAGGACTGTTGCTTTCACAGTCAACAAACTGTGTGGCAGTGCAGCAACTCACGTGGCTACAAAGGTCCATATGCATATTTCAGTTGAGTGTTTGGATTCCACAATTTTCATCTGGTGTGAAGGAGTGGTTTTCAATATGAAAGGACAAATTACTAGAGAAAATGAGGGAAAACTGAAGAACTTTGGTTATGTCACCATAGTTATTTATTTTTCCCTAGAGAAGATTCCACTCCTCATCCCACAACAAATTCTCGTTGATGAGACAGTACTCAAAGATCCATGTATGTTGCGGTGGTTTTCGTTGACGGCTCACCATGGTGGAAATGACGACCCAATTGTGAGATATACTCCTTAGTTCATTGTGTGGTTAAGAAGATAGATTTTCATGATTGAAGACTCCCATATGCAGGTATGGACTACATGGGAAATCCAGATATACCACTCCAAGCTGGAATGTAGTGGGGATATCTAGGTAATTTTTTTTTCATTTTGATGTTTTATGTTTTTAAATTTTTTTATTTTGTTTTAAACATTCAAATATAATTATTGAAACGCTAATGAGGATGTGGACCAAGCTTGACCAATAGAGCTACGACGATTTGACAGGCAAGGAGACGAGCTTGTAACATCTCTAGTACCACATTTAGATGCATCAAAGGCTTTGAACGAGTTGGAGAAAAAAATGGAGATGATTACTATAGATATCCCAGAGACTAGAAATGATGAATATCCTCTCTGGTACCAGAGGCACGTGGTTGGGGTTCCAAGAGCGATCAGGTGACTGTTGTGCCAACTCGCTCGTGTTATAGTTTGATACCATGATCCTCATCATGGATAGTTCATAGTATTTTAGAGCTACATTATGATTTTTGTATCAGCATATTCAAATAATAAAGGCCACTGTGCCTTGTGTCTTTCGATGAAATTTTTGTAACACACTTTCTACAGATTCTTTTACCTAATGGAAACTACTACTTTTATTCTTAGGGTATCTTATTCAATAGAAATATATTTTTTATTACAACTGTTACAAATTTATATTTAACACTTGATTAGCCAATGCATGAGCTAATGTGTTTAAATTTATTGAAATGTGTTGATATTCAATATAATCGAAAAATGTTTCTAAGAGATGGACTCATTAAAAAATTCTTAACATTGGTGAAATTCTAACTGTATAGACACTGTTTAAATGCAATACAATGAGTTGTGAATCTAACCTAACAATCAAAATCCGAATGCAAAATGGGATGGCATCATATAGTAGTTCAATGCCCGCACTATATTCTTCTATGTTGTTCATTGTTCGACCAAGGAATATCCCATTAATAGAAACTAAATCATCAGTGGGTGAATATATGATCCAAGCTGCAGAAGATAAATTCTGAGTACTATGACTAGCACTGCCAACAAAGCCAATGTAAGTTTGAGAGAACGTCGACATCTGCAAACCAAGAGTAATCAAGATAATCAGGAGAAGTAGTAGAAAATCATAAAAATGTTCATCTATCACACACAGTCATAAAACAATATGTAAGGTACAAAAAATATCCACGAGATAAATCACACATAATATCTCTTTAAGTAGAGACCATTTCTTGGCTCTCCTAAAGAGACATCGTCATAAGTAGCTAATTCATAGGCCCCTTTAGCTAGTACATGTTTGAAAATGTAAGGACCATGCCACATAGGTTCAAATTTACAAGTGCATAGTTTACCATGTGCTTGATCATAGACCAAGACTAGGTCACCTTCTGAATAAATGCGAGGATTAACGTTTCGATCATACTGAACATTAACACATTTCTTATAAGCCTCAGTAGCTAATTTTTATGATTGATTTTTAATGTTAACCATTTGAGATCAAGATAAAAGAAGTATTTTGACACTTTTTATCATACAAAGACTTATCACTCATTTAATTTATATAACAAAATTAGTAGTTAAAAAATGAAATAATATGAGTAGATCCAATTATTAAGATGGAGTGAATACAAATGTATACCTTACAATTGATAATTATTTATAGGAACTTGCATTCTAACATATATAAATTTAATTCTGCATTTTAAGTGTTTAATATACTTTTACAATAAATATGTATAAATAATTAATTTTAAATAAAATTAGTTTAATTATAATAAATTTAATTAGAATTTTTAAAGAATCATTTTTCCATAATTGGATTATTACATGAAAAATAGTGAACAATAAAGTCCTTCAAAATGGATTGACAATGATCTATGTAATAAATTTCAAAAAATGGTTTCGAAGACTATCCGCTTGTCAATATAAAGATGAGATAAAATGTTAATTCAAATTTTTACAAATGAAAACACTAACGATTTTGGTAGAGATTATATATATATATATATATATATATATATATATATATATATATATATATATATATATATATATATATTAAATGAAAATGTAAAATTATATTTATCAATTTATTTGATAAAAAGATGAACAAATTTCAAACCAAAACATAAATACAAATACAACCTTTAAAGATTAGTCAAAATAATAAATATGAGAATAAAATGAAATACTAATTACTAAAAGCGAGTATTATTGATTCCATAAGCATCGATTAGGTCTCATGTTGAAGGCTTCTTTATTAATTTGAATTTAGAATATTTCAAGAAAAGGTTTAAATTTTTATCCCACTTCCTTCAGTAGTGCATAAAAATCCTAAAGTATTTGGGCATCTTGGCATTTATGGGCCTTTCAATTTTATTGTGTTATTTCACGCTCTTGGTTTTTTTTTTAATTTGATTTTACATTTTTATTTTTTCCTTATATTTTCAAGTAAGAGAAAAATATATTATTATGTTATTTTAAATTAAGAATTTCTACTAATTTATCCATCTCTATTTAATGAAAATTAGATTATAAATATAATAAATCTTTTAAAAATAAATGTTGCAATGAGAATACAAAATCTATTACTATGGAATTTGTTTCCATAAATATATAGAAAAAATAAATAAAAATAAACTAAACAAACTAACAGAACTAAAATGATAAATATGTTGCTCGCGAGCAAGCTATCTAACCGGAATGTCAACCATGGTAGGGTCGTTGTTGCTTTCGGTGATGGTGCATTAATGGTGGGATGCACGCTTCCTCTTGGCATACCCTTCTTTACTTCAACGAAAATATTATTAATTTTAACAAGCTTATCAAATTAAAGATATTTTTACAAGTTTTCCTTTTAAAATTTGTTTTATTTTTTAAGAGTTGTTTTTAGTTTATCACTTTTTAAAAATAGTATCATGTGAAATTTTTTGACATTTATCATTTTTATTTTCTGTTTCTTCTTCTTCTTCTTTTTTTGCAAAGCTTGATTTTCAATGTTTTTTTTATCAATATTGTCAAAATCATATTGTTTGTTTTTTTGCAATGTTTAAAAAAATAAAATTGGAAATATTAAAATTGTTATATTGTGCTTAGAGGCACTCTAAGTGCCACAAGAGGGAAGATGCTCAGCATAATATATGAAAGTTTGTCAACATTATTTTTAGGTTTCGAAAAAAACCACAATTAAATGTCACTTTGATATATTCAAATTAAAATATATATAAAGTCATCTTAATTTATAAAAGAAAATTTAATAAATAGAAAATAATAACTTGAATAGGTATAAAATACAAAATCATCGATTATAACAAAACCATACCATTGACAAAAAAATAATAGATTGAATTCATATAAAGTACAAAACGATAAGATATAACCAAACCTTGGCCAAAATCTACTTTAAGTTATAGACTCAAGTGATATTTATATATAACATTTAATTTAATATAAATTAAAATTTTCATAATTTAATAATATTTTTAAAATCAATTAAGATCAATGAAAAAATATTAATATTAATGTAGAGTTGTGAAATTTGACCATCAAAATTTGACATAGTAATAAATATATTATATAAATTATGTGTAGGGTGCATTAAAATAATTAAAATAATATATAACTATATATATTAATGATTTAATAAATGAAAATACAAATATGTTATATATGGGTGACTTATTAAACACTCTAACAATAATTATAGTAAAGTGGTCTAGATCCATATTAACTCTTAAGAAGATTTGAGCTCTCTTGGTGCTTGGTAGATTGAGAATTCAGGTGGGCTTAAGGTTGTTTCATAAATTTCATATCATTATATATATAAGAGTGTCATATTTTTTTTAATATTGTGTAAAATTATTATTTTTTAACAGTTTTTCAAACCTTATTTCAATAGATTGTGAATAGTTTTGATACAATAACATTATTTTTAAATATTTTGCAAAAAGATATATATTTGAAAGGTAAATATAATATTTGATTGCAGACTTTGATATTATGTCTTCTGGATTAATCAAATCATTAGTTGTTGGTCGACATTTCGAACCATCTAATGTGGTTTATCTTTGTCGTGAGAATGAACCACAATAAATGATCAGGTTCAATGAGTCTACTAGATGGTTTGAAACATCAATAAAGTCTAATAATGTGATTAATCCAAAAGACATTCTCCAAAAACAAATATAGTTATATATATATATATATATATATATATATATATATATATATTAAAAACTTTTCTCTATACAATAGCATGTAAGAAAAATTGTTTAAATAATAATAATAATAATAATAATAATAATAATATTAATAATAATAATCATCATAAAATTTATGAGTTTGTTGTATCTTCTGCGATATTTAATAATCTTTCCTTGAAATAATAATAATAATAATAATAATAAAATAACAATATACAAATATATATTATTTTAGTAGTAACATCTCAAACTTAAAACATTACAATTAAAAATTATTAAAAATTATAAAATAGAGCACCATTTTTAAAGAAAATTTAAAAGTGCGAAAATATCAAATGTTCCAAATTAATCATTCTAAATAGACTTGGTATCATTTTCTTCAACATTATTCAGTATTTCTATTGGGTCTTTTTTCTCTTCATTTGGACCTTTAATGTTTGCATGCCCCCGAGTGAGTTTTCCCAACTAATTTATATACTGTTTATTGATATTTTTACAATTTTTCCAAACATGATTTATTAAAATATCTTATAGTGAAATCCAATTTCTCCTTCTCTTTTGAAAGATATTTAATAACATTAACATATTATGAAGTCTTAGGTAAATCATGATATTTAGGGTTCAAATTCTTAGTAAGGAAGAAAATTTTTGGGGGTTAATATTCATAACTAGGTTAATTTTCCATGTTCTTAAAAAAAAATTCACTAATTTGATTCACCGCTTGGTTTCTAAAATTTAATATAAATTTTAGTCTTCAAAACTTTCTTTGCTAGTTGATTAAACAAAGAAAAATAAAATATAAATCATTAATTCATTGTTCAATAAAATTATATTTTACAAAATTATTTTAAATAGCTATGCAATTTCTTCTATTTTTTAAGCAACATACTAATGTTATGCATAATCATAAAACCACAAAAATTGATTACATAAATTAGTATAAAATCAAAAATAAAAAATAATAAATATTAAAATTTAATTTTAAAAATTTATATCATAATTCTGGCATTAAACTAGAGAATAAATCCAAAAATTAATTTCTTGACTCAAAAATATATCTATAAAATAACTAATCACTACTTGTGCTTTTTGATAAATATTAACAATATATATTTTCAATTCATTTTCCTCACATTTTAACTTCCTTATAAAAACATTATAAATGATTATAAATAATTACATAAATTATTGAAAACACATTAAAAATAAAAATAATCAATATTGAAATTCTATTTCATAAATATGTATCATAATTTTTACCAAAACCAAACCTCCTTGACTTAGAAATATAACTAATCAGTTCTTGTGGATTTTGCTAAATGTTAACTATCTCTTTTAAATTCATTTTCCTCAAATGTTAAATTTTTTTCCATAACATTATAATGCAATATCTCATGCAATATATACTCATATTTTTCTCATTTTTTTATTTAGTAGAATAGAATCATAAGCACTAACTTTATCTCTCCCTTAATTTCATTTTCCTCACATGTTAACTTTTCTGCCATGACATTATACTGCAATATCTCATGCAATATATGAGTATATTTTTCTCCATTTTTATTTATTTGGTAGAATAGAATCATAAGCACTAACTTTTCCCCAACATGCATGTTCGCAATATCATTTGGGAATGTTATAAATATTAGGTTAGTTACCTGTAATGCGAATTGGTACAAAATAATTTACCCTCCACATTAATAAATATTTCTAATTATAATCACTAAAAATATAGTTGAGATGCCTTACCAAATGAGTTTTCGGCTTTGATATCCTATTATACTTTACAATAACGACTTTAAACTTTACAATAACGTTCGAATTCTGTGTCTGAATGAAAAGACACAAATAATAAAAATATTGGTAATGTAAATTGAAAAAAACCTTAACCCTTTTATTATTGAAAGCTTGGTGAGTATAATGTTCACTATCATATTCAATGTTCTAGACATGCAACTATGTAATATATCAAAAATAACTATGTAACTATGCAATATCTCAATAATAAATAGGGAGTAATCTTTATTAAGAATGAGACTTGTAATTTTTTCATAATCATCATATAGATTATTTTATACTAGTTCTTATCAAACACATTCCAATTGTCGTGATCAAAGGTATGGTCAAGTTCAACATTTTCATGATATTGTCTTCTTTGTCATTCGAAAATTTCCTTTTATGTATAACTTTTGATGATCTCTAGAACTCCATCTATAATCAACATCTTTTTATAAAATAAATATATATATATTATATATAGAGAAGTAAAAATATAAACAAGTTAACTTAGAAATAAGTAAAATGAAGGTAATAAATCCACATATTTTTCTAAATAAAAAAAATAAATTATTGTAATTGTGGGCTTGAATATGAATAGTTTTCGTTGAGAACATTTCAACTCTCCTTATTCAACATCTTGATTATTTGTTTTTGTATTCTCATATAAAAAATTTAAATAAATATAATAAATAATGTTATAATGTTATTTTTAGTCAAATACTTGAAAAATAACATGTTAAAATGAAAAAAAATTATAATTTTATCATAACTAAAAATAAGTCAGCAAAAATATTTTTATAATTTGGAAGAAATTTATTCTAATGATAATTCCCAAGAGCTTATATGTGATAATTTATTTATGATAAGTGTTGCATATTTACTTCTTGCATATATATATATATATATATATATATATATATATATATATATATATATATATATATATATATAAAGTGCTACATGTTATCAATTTATACATTTTAACATACTTATTATTTTAAAACAATATTATCCCACATTATAAATATATCATCTATAAATTCCCATGTCCACTACGTTTTAAATCCCGACAAAAAATAGTTATCTATAACTCTTCATGCTTCACTTCCTTTGTGAATTTTTTTTCTTGCATTTCCATCAATAATTAGGATGACTATTTACATACAACATTGTTTCCAAAATTTTGCATCAATATTTGATCTGTCTGCATCATATAGTTCTTGAAATTAATTATTTGTATATATCACTCTTTAAGTGAAAGGCATATACATCCTATACTCATTATGTTTTTTTGACACATCATCTTTGGGATTAGGTAAATATGTGTAAAATGGTGTAAATAGAAAATAAGGAGAATTGGAATATGAAGAGACACTGGGAGATGAAGCCCAAGAGTCTCTCCATCCATGTATATATCTATGATCAACTTTAATGCAAAAATAGAATTAATTTGAGGAGTTTCCTCCTGTCCTAACATGTTATCAGAGCTAGCTCCCAAAATTAGTTGTTGTGTTGTAACTCATGTCATTGTGTGTGAAATTATTCTTAGTCCTCTGCCCCTCTCCTTTGACAAAAAATATATCCTACATTTCCTGTCATTTCATGCAATGCATAATCGTGGTGTCTCAAATATCTACATGGAATAGATTGATTGTCAAGGTTGTGGATGATTGAATGCTACTGCGGTGAGCATGGAGACAAAGCAGTGAGCATGGTATAGTTTGAAAGTTGTCAAGGATTGAACATCGGTGCACTGAGGATTGGTGATCGAAGGCTAAAATAGGGTAATATCGTTCCTCCTGCGAGCACGAATTAGAAATTTTTATTGTCACTGTGTTGAAGGTATGGCATGATCGTGACTATGTTGAAGCGATGACATTATCGTGATTGTGTTGAAGTGATAGTGCTATCATGACTGTGTTTGAAGTGATGTGTTGTGTAGTGCTCTCCTCTGTGACTATTTATCTCCCCATACCAATACTCTATAATGCCTCCAACTACCTGTTATCATGTTAATGCTTGGACCACACCACCATAAACCCAAACTATGTATTTTCTCCATGCTCGTGGATCTTTTTCATCATTTCTTACTATGTATGTGTCATCGTTTCTTGCGCCGTAGAAATTTTTCTCCCACCAGTCCTCTCCTCCACATACGACCAAACTTCCATACGAAATTGATTGTGTGAAACTTCTATACCACGCTCTGACTCCTGGTTACCAATCTTCTCCCAATTACCAAAACTCCACTCCTATTTCTTTGTTAAGTAGTGTTACAAATTACACCACCTACCCCTCTGTTTTCTAATTCCCGACAATCCCCCTGCTGCGAATTTGTGGTGTGGCTATTGTGGTATCACACTTCTCCACCAGATCATATGATCGCTCTACGAAAAGTGTTGTTATACCACACTTCACCACTGCATCCTTTCATCACTGCTGTGGTGACTCCTAGATAATACCTCCCCTTCCATACTCTTGACTTTGGTTAATGTATACCCCCTGCCCCACATAACCCTCCCCAAAGTAATAACCCCGTCATATAAATTTATATACTAGAAGTGATTTTTTCACAATAGATAGCCAACAAAGCACATTATTTACACAATATAGAGATTTTAAAACACATTCATTGATATCAATTTTTGGAGTAGTTCTCTATGGAAAGGGGAACTATCTTGAATGGTCACGGAAGGTAAAAAAAACTCTCAATTTAATGAGTTGTGGAGATGATTTTGTGAAGGAGAAGGATATATTTCACTTGCAAAGCCCACCTCAGATAAGGAGATTTCCATTTATGAAAATGATATCAGCAAGACCTATGTATTGATTGTAGCATATGTAAATGAAGAGGCAAGTCACCATATTTCACCATTATCAAATGCTTTTGACACCTTAAATAAGTTGAAGGGATTTTATGACTCATACTCTGAACTTGAAGTTGTCAAATTGATGATTAAATTGTTTAGTCTTGAATTGAAAAATCACGACCCTCTTGCTTTAGCATTAGAAGTAAGATTCATTATGCATGATATCAAAACCACTAGTGTTTAAATAAACATTCCTCTCATATCTTATGTCAAGTAATTATATCCCACTTATTCAAATTATCTTAAGTCATTGCAAGAAAGTGGAAACCTCAAGGAGATTAACTTTGAATCCCTTGAGAAGAAGCTTGCTGACAGACAAAAGTATTTTGGGAAGAATAAAAATCCTCAAACATTTGTAGAATTTGTGTTTATTACACATAGAGAGAAGAATCATGCACAAGATTCTTATATAGGAAGAGGTGGCTGAAGAGGAGGAGGAAGAAAGATATGGACATGATACATCCACATGTAAGCTTCGTTCAGATAGAATTGAGTGGGAAAAAAATGAAGGAAAAGGTAAAACCAATGACAAAGGGAAAGGTAAAGCACCCAAATCTTCTAATTATGTTGTGGCACATTGCAATATTGGAGTAACTGAAGACTTGTCGAATGCTTCATATGCTTTATGGAAAGATGATTGGTTGCTTGATTTAGGAGAAAATTTCCACATGAATTTTAGGATATATTTATTTAAAAAATTCAATGAAAATGTTGATGTAGCATTATATTTTGCAGATAAGTCAAAACTCAAGGCATTAGGGCTTGGCACCCTCAGGCTCAAACTAATTGGCATTATATACTTTCTTATACATGATGTTATATACATCCCAGAGTTGAGGAGAATTTTTTTTTCTTTGGTCCACATATGCCAGCAAGGAGACCAATTCATATATTTGATGAAAATTTCGAGGTCATAAGAACTTCAGATCACTCACTTTTCATGTCAGGGAACAAAGAAGAAAGACTATTGAAGCTACAAGGTACCTATGCTCATGCACAAAACATTTCATACAATTCTCACTATGATAAAGGTACATTTCCATGAAGTCTTTTATGGCATGTTAGATTTGGACACTTGAACTATGTCATCCTTCACTTGTTGAAGAAAATTGGTGTGACTAGTTTTCTTACAATTCCTAGGAAAATTAAGCAATGTGATGCTTGTATTCTAAGAAAGCACAACAAACAGTTTTTTCATGATTGTCATTCTAGAGCACATAGAAAAATGAACTCATTCATTCAGATTTATGTGGCCCAATGCCTATTAATTCTGCAAATGGTAATAAATATATGATGAAATTTATTGATGAATACATCAGAATGTGTTGGGTTTATTTATTGAAGAAAAAATATGGATTTTTTCAAACATTCAAGAAATTTCATGCATGGATTGAAAATTATGCACAATCTCATATTGAATATATTTTCACTTATAATGGAAAATAATACACTTTCCTCTCTAGCATGAGATCAAACATCAAACAATTGTTCCTTATAATCCCAAACAGAATGGAGTGGCTGAAATAATGAACATGACAATCTTAATAATGGAGTAGCCAAATTTCTCCATAGAATGTAAAGAAATTTGACGAGATGTTAGATATTCAATATTACATTGTTCTTGAAAATTTTGACCATATTCACAACATGAGGAAGATTCATTATTTTTCATTAGATTTAAAATTTGATCATCTTCGTCTATTTCTGAAGTAGCAAATATTGGTCGTTATATCAATATCATCATCTATCCATTATTCACTTTATAATTCTATCATTGTTTTCACTCGAGGCTATAATGTAAGTTTATTTGTTGAATTTTCATTAGAGATAAAGATATCACTAGATCTACAACTTATAAAAGCATCAACTGTAGCTCACCATGGTCTAGCTAGGATCAATTGATGTCCTCCTAAATTATTTTTGAGTGTCAAGATCATAAAGTCAATAGGATATTTCCAAGAATCTAGGCATCCAAACACATCTTGTAACACATCATCAGGTTTTACAACATATCTGTCTGCTAGTTGCAATAATGTAGGTGTATATTAAATATTACGAAGTTTCAATTGATCCATAGTTTGTTTACTCATGATATATATTGTTGATCCTAAATCAATATTTGTGTTCGGTATCTCGATACCATTGATGTGTGTTTTCACAATGGGACTTCCTGGATTTAGATATTTATGAATTGTTGTTTTTTCCGATCATGATATTTGCAATTTTTCCAACTAATTGAATTATTTTAATTAGTTTTATTTTTCTTCTAGGTATTTTAATACTTAAATCCCTAATTGGCTTTGAAAATATTGGTATTTATTTTATATCTTGTAGCAAATATTGGTATTTATTTTATAGCTTGTAAAAACATTCTTCAGTTCATCCATTGTATCATAATTAGGCAACACAATTTGTTTTTCTACACCTTTATCAATTTTTAATATTTCAGGAAAAGGTGGGGTTTGCACAGAAACTGAAGGTTGTTCTATAATGGGAGTTTATTTTATTGGAGTATTATGGGTATGTACAGGAGTGGTTTGTTTTTGAAAATTTTATTCTTGAAGAAGAGGTGTCTCTTCCTCAAAGAGGTCTTCTTTCTCATATTCCTGAATAAAAAGATATGGGGTCTTCTTTTCCAATATCCTACCAGATCTAAGTTGGACATTATTTAGATCTAATGGAGTTATCATGTAAGTTTGAAAATTTTTCTCTTCTACATTGTAAACAGACTGTGAGTTTTTATTGTTTGGATTTGGAAGTGGCTAAGCAAGAATTTGGTTTTGTCTTCGTGGAAATGGTAATGAAATTTGTGGATTTGGATTTTGAGATTGAGGTGGTTGACTACGCTGAGGAAAATATTGTGTTTGAAAAATACGGTAAGGTTGAGGATATTGATGACACTGAGGATATTTTCCATAAGGATGTTTCCATCCTTGTGCCCAAGGTTGAGGCCAAGGTTTCCAAGGCATGGGTTCAGTCCATTTTTTTTTATGGTTGTACATATGTTTGGGTGTCGAATCCTCGAGTTTTTCAATTTTTCCATGGTCTTTTAGAAATAAAACAAAAAGGGTCTACTTGATTTGGTACTACTTCCTCTTGATAGAAAAATTTAAGACATGGTAATAAAGGACATTCTTTTGTATCGTGATTTTCTGCACATATGACATGACTTTCTATACATTTTAAGTTAGGAGGGAATTCTCTCAAGGCATGTTTCTTTCTACATTTTGGAAAAAAGATAGATAATGCAACATTTTCATCCTTTTTCTTGTTTTGTATTTTAAGGGTGTCTATTTTATCACTAAGACTCCCTAAAATATATGTTTTAAAGTTTTCAAGAAAATTTCCTATTTCAGCTCTACTTACTATCCCAACTACAAATTTATTAATCCTAGAGATAACAAGATGTATGGGATTTTTCCCAGATCTTTCTTTACCTCTTGAAATGTGTATGCATAATTCACAAATGTCTCCAAATGATAACTGAGAAATATGTCCTTTACCCATAAAATTGAGAAGATCAGTCTGCTCATCTCTGATAAATTTTACTAAGAGAGCTTTCAAAGTTTTGTCATCTAGATTATGCATTTTATCCCTTTTAAAATTATAAGCAAATCTTTCAATAAAATATTCAAGATTCTCATATTATTTTTGCATCATTTTGAAGACTTCATATTTAAGGTTATGCAACATATAGTAATCCTTGTATTTCCCTAAGAATGCATCTTTCATTTGTTCCCATGTTTTGGTAGAGTTTTTTCCTAAGCCCATAAACCATTTCAATGTTGCACCCTTACGAGTTGCTGGAAACAATTTAAAATTTTGAGTATCAAGAAAATAGTCATAAGATCTACATAAGACTTCAAACTTAAAGAAAAATGTTGTAGGATCCTCATTTATGAATCCATGGAAATTAGGAGGGATGGAGTTTGAGACATTTTTCGTTGTGGTTGTGGCATATTTATCAAGGATAGGAAATCCAAAAGGGTCTGGATCTCCTCTAGCACCTCCTCTTCCTCTTCCTCCACATCCTCCACCTCCAATCCTACCTCCACTTCCAGCTCCAATCCTAGTGTGTTCACCATTCACATTGTTTACTTCTCCTTCTCCTTCTCGAGCCATTTTATATTATTTAGAACTAATGTAAGGTTCCAAAATTATATTTTACAATTCCTCTTCTAGTTCCTTTGCTTCTTATATAAATGGAATATTAAATTATGTTTCTTATTCTTCTTCTTCTTCATTAGGGACTTATATTTCTTGTCCTAGAAGTTGTTCTCTAGTTAAATATAGAAAAATTACTCTTTTATTGAGGATGTAGGGTCCTCTTCTTCTATTATTGCTTTAGTTGATGAAGTTGGTGAATCTCTAGGTTAGATTTTAGATCTAAGTACCTCAGAAAGTTTATGTCTACCTTTAATGGATGGAATACGAGTTTGGGTGGATGGTGTGGTGCTACGAGGTCATGTTCGGGTGAGTAGTGATGTTGGAATTAAACTTATACATCTACCTACAAATCTACCTCTAGAATATCTTTCCACATGATGCCTATATACACTTCCATGGAAATGACGCCAAAATGTTTGGTGACTTAACTAATGTTAAATTATTTACATGAATTATCAACTAGGGATAGTAAATTGATGAAATGTGTGTGCACTGTATGTGCTAGGAATATTTTCAACTCACGCAATTTCTAAATTAGATTGTGTTATCAAAATGCACATGTTTTATTTAAAGATATTTAAGTAAATTAATCGCTCTTACAAAATGAAATTAACTCTAAGAATAATGATCACACTTTTCTTTGAAACAAACTTCCCACCTTCTTCCTAAGATGATACTCAGACTTTGCTTGAAATAAAATCACCCTTGCTTGTAGAATCACACACTTGCCTAAATGCAAATCACTCTTTCATAAATGGGAATCACACTTGCATAAATAGAAATCGCCCTTCACATTTTAAATGGATCTTCTTAAAAAAGGAAGATTAACTACACAAAGGGAAGTCCTATCTATCTCATGACAATGTTAAAATATATTCTATCTATGTTCATCTAAAATTCTGAAATAAAAATGATTAGCAAAACGATTTCAAACTTAGATCTAAAAGAAATCGGAATGAAAATACTCAATCAAATTGACAAAATTCTACAGCAAACATGAGCTGAAGTTTGAACTGTTAATAAATAAAAGACCTTACTGTCTTGAGGAGGCCCTCCACGAGAAGCAGGTAACACTATGATGTTTTCAACCAGGAACTTAACCACACATTTGAATACTCAATGAGAAAATGAAATCACACTTATAAAACATAGTATTATTAACATAAAATTATGTTTGTGTTCATCCCCATCGAGAGGCATATTTATATAGCCATTGCATATTTAATTGTTCACATCTATATGCCTAATAATTATCAACAAAAACTAATATTAAAATTTTAAAGATAAAATCACATGATTCTCTCATGATTTGTTATCATCGCAGCAAATCATGACGCATACAATTCGTTCTCGCTGGTTTGAGTCACTGACTATGGAGGTTGACTTCATATTTGACCACGTAGCTAGGATTTTCTTCATCGATCTGGCTCGTGAGAGTAGGATGAAATCATTATGCTCATCAATTTGCACCTACACATGTTTCCCGTTCTCCAGCTAGAATTTAGAAACCTATCATACCATGAACTTAGCTACATAATCATGTTCTAGTTACGTAATCATTGAAATTCGGTAGCTAAAGTAAATATTAAACTAAATAATAAAGAAAATTATAATTTTATGAAATAAAAGGAAATTGTATACCTACAATATCATAAGTCTTGTAATTTGATGTCCAATGTTTCATTATGAAGATTAAGAAGAATAATATGGAGTGAAAAAGGGTGTCAAAAAGAGGCAATTGCGGGGTTCAACACCATGGTTGAACATCGAATTGTGAAAAATATTGCCTTGATATGAAAACCAATCATGGTTAAACATGCTCAACCATGTTCCAACGTCACATTATGATAAGGAGTGTTCAATACGAAAATTAACCATGTAAAACCATGGTCAACCAAGTTTATTTTAGTGTTTACAATATTTATTTTAAGGTTTAAATACCTTGGTTTTATAATATTAGTTCCTTGGGTTTAATATTCTTCCCTTAGGTTCAGAATCCCACGGGGTTTTAGTATTAATCCCTTGGGTTTATTATTCCGTTGGTTTTATTATATCAATTCCTTGGGTTTATAATAGCAATCATGGTCAACCATGGTAAATCATAGCCAACCAAGGTCAACCATGGTCAAATGTCACATTGTGACAAATATTGCCTCAATAATAAAATCAACCATGGTCAACCATGGTCCAATGTCGTATTGTGACAAATATTGTCTCGATATGAAAATAAATCATGGACAAGTATGGTGAACCATTGTCTAATGTCACATTGAGACAAAGCTTGTCTCTATATGGAAATCAACCATTCTCAACCATGTATATTTTAGGGTTTATAATATTTACCTTAGGGTGTATAAACCTTGGGTTTATAATTTTATCCAGTGTGTTTATTATTCCCTTGGGTTCATAATATCAATCTCTTTGGTTTATTAATCTAGTTGTTCATATTCCTAGGGTTTAATATTATTCCTTAAGGCTTTTCCCTTTTGGTTCATTAATCACACAGGTTATAGTATTAATTCCTTGGGTTTATTATTCCCTTTTGTTTATAATATCAATCCCCTGGGTTTATTATTCTGTTGCGTTTATAGTATCAATCATGGTAAACCATGGCCAATCATAACCAACCAAGGTCATGTAGAACTTATACAACATGCATGTATATCTTGGATTCACCCTATCTAACAATGTACTAAAGTTAAATACTGAATCGATTCTACAAATATTTTGTGGAATTAAAAACAAAATCGCTAATCACATGAACATGAAGAAAGATCAATCACACACAGCACAGATAATTTCCCAGGGAAAGCTTACAGCTAAATACCCCACTATCTTCTATTGTATATTAAGCATGGATCATGAAGCAATTGAATAAAAAACTCTTCTCACAATAGCCCTCCAGTACTCAGCTAATTGTCTCACACTATTATATGCAAAATTGACCAACACATAGAAAATTCTTAGCCTCCAGACAGTCTGCCTTGCTTGCGCAATCCCTGATGGAATAGATCCCTAAAAGATATGAATTTTGGCCTTCCTTGACTGTGCAAGTATCATAGGCACTCCAATGGGTGTTTGGTTGCATGTGTGCAACCCGATAGTAATACAACTGATAGCTAACTTCCCTTTCACCTAGAACTCAACTGGGTCTCCACTAGATCTGACATGCATGCAACTAATAATAGTAAATCTTTAGTTGCATGTGAGATCACTGATTGCGAATTAATTAATATTTAATTCACTAGATCTCTCACTAGTGTATCTTCAGTTACAACTAGTACAACTGAGTTTAACTCACTTAAATGAGTTAAACTGCTTACAACTTGCATTAACTAATGCACCGCTGCACTTCGAACTCTGCTACAACTAGAATTACTCTGCATGCGTCACCAACTACCTCTAACTTGAAATCCACTAGCTAACTGAATTTATCACTTTCACTTAAACATTTCAAGTCAACATTGAGAATAGATTACAGTTTAATGTCCATATTAATTAAGGGATAACCAAAATAGACATGCACCCAAAAATAACACTGTGGGCCCCACCCTAGTCTGGGTGCTTAATGAAACTAGGCATGGGTGCTGAAATTTTCTTGTTGAATCTAAACACTCCCTCTCAACAAGAAAGGGATTATCCTTCACCTTGATCACATTCTCGCAGCTATGGGAATTTTAGCCACATTGAGTGCCTTCATCGAAATTTTTTCATCTGATCTTCTGTGGGAATGTACTGAAGAAATATTATCCTTCTCTACACACAATCTCTGAGATGATGGTACCAGATATCTATATGCTTGGACCTATCATGAAACACAAGATTAATCAAGAGTTTAATGCGACTCCGATTATCACAATGAATCACTATCGGATCCATCTAAGAACCAAACAAACCAACCAAGATCTTTCTCATCCAGATAGTCTCACATGCAGCTTGACTTGCTCCCATCTATTCTACTTCCGTTGAACTGAGTGCCATAGATCGTCGCTTCATGTTGTACCAGGAAACTGTTGTCAATCCAATGCTAAAGATCCCTCCTGATGTGCTCTTTCTATCCAATGGACTGCCTGCCCAATTTGCATCCATGAAGCCATGTAGCTTCACTCCCTCTGTCTGTCTGTACCATAGACCATACTCTAATGTGCCCCTCAGATATCTTGGGACATGCTTCCTCGCCTTCCAAAAGAGCTTGGTAGGCTTAACCATAGCTTGACTCAGTTGGTTAACTACGTAGCAAATGTCTGGTCTCGTGTTCACTAGATACATTAGCGAACCCACTAATTGTCGGTAGACAGTAGCATCCACTACCTCTCTAGAAGTAGCATCCTCTTTCCTCCAATTTCCTGGAAGAGGAGTATCCATGGGTTTGCATCTCTCCATGTTAAACTTACCCAATATCTCCTTTGCATACTTGTCTTGAGACACAAAAAGTTCGCCATCCTACTGCCATATTTCCAATCCAAGGAAATAATGAAGGAGTCTCATGTCCTTCATTTTGAACTCCCTTTCAAGATCCTCCTTGCATGAGTGTATCAGCTGCTCGTCACCTGTCAAAATGAGATCATCAACATAAAGAATAATGATCAATAGCTTACCCTCAACCACAATCTGGTACAGGTTTGCATCTTATTCACTTTTCGTGAAGCAATTCGAGTGAAATAGTTTTCTATACAGGTATACCAACATACAAAGGTGCTTTCTTCGACCCATACGAGTTATCTTTTGAGTCGGCACGCATGCGCTCACTGCCGAAGATCTCTAAACCTTCTCCAAGATACTCTATGTACACCGGATTTCATGTGTCCCATTGAGAAACACAATTTTTCACATCCATATGATGAATGCATCGACCCATCCGTGTTGAAAAAGCAAGGATGGATCTTATGGAAGAGTACCTTGCAACGAGGTGCAAAAGTATCATCATAATATATCCCCTCGATGCGACGAGAATCCATGGGCCACAAATCTGGCCTTGTGTTCTCCACACTCCCATCAATAACTTGCTTTACCTTGTAGATTCATCTCGATCCAACCGGTGATTTGGCCGTGGTCTTGGGACTATCTCCCATGCATTGTTATTGACAATGGATTCATACTCCTCCACCATTGCATCAACCTAAGTTGGTTGCTGCACTATTTACTAAAAGGAAGATGGTTCAGTCATAATACATTTGATCATAAGAGCCATGCATCCAATAAATCTGAATGTCTCTTTCTACGCTGTGAAGTAGGGGTTCCTACATTCTCTGCAGCATCAAGTCTCAATCTATCAGCCTCTATGGTGTGACTTCTGCCATTTCTGATGGATGGCTTTGCATGAGTGTTTTCCTCCACTCCATTAACCTCCTCATGTGGCTGGTCCACATCTTGAGACTCATCCTTGGGAACCAACAGTTCCTCTTCTACATGCAAGTCCAACTCCCTCTCAAGGGACAACCACATGGCTTTCTCCTCATCAAATTTTATATCCCGTTGCACAGCATCCATTCTACTATTTGGAAAATACACACGATAATTATGGGGTGTTTTAGTGTACCACACAAAAATCCCGATCTCAGCTGTCGATTCTAGCTTCTTCCTAGTGTCCTTGGTCACATGCACATAAACAGACGAGCCAAAAATATTAAAGTGTGAAACATCAGGTCTCTTACCAGTGAAATCCTCTTCATGTGTACTCATTCCAAGTACTCTATGAGGACAACGGTTTTGCACATAAACCGCAGTGTTGCATGCCTTAGCCTACAAGTGTATGGGAAGGCCCTGATCATGCAACATCGCCCGTGCAACATCCATGATCATTCTGTTATTCCTCTCAAAGACCCCATTTTGTTGTGGGTTACGAGGCACTATGAGTTCTCTTCGAATTCCTTCTTTTCTACAGAAGTCTTTGAATTCGCCAGAGATGTATTCACCACCATTATCACTCTGGAGAGCTTTCACTTGCTTCCTCGACTCTTTCTCAACCAGTGCCTTGAACTCACAAAACTTTGAGTATGTCTCTCTCTTCTTCTGCATGAAGAAGATCCAACACTTACGAGAAAAGTCATCAACAAATATCACATAATACTTGTGCTTTGCTGTTGAAGCAACCGAGAAAGGTCCACACACGTCTGTGTGAATTCTCTCAAGGATCGTCGAAGCACGAATATCCTTCTCATGAAAAGTGGTCTTCACAAATTTTCCCATCGTACATCCCTTGCATGTGTCCCTAGCTTATGCAAGTGTACCCACGAGAAGACCGGTAGAAATCTCTTGCACGTTCGAGGCTCCATGGTAAAGATGGCCCAATCTCCTGTGCCATAATTCATCCTCATCTGACTCACCACTTGATATGCCTTGTCCATCATTGCTACGCCACATGTATCTCCCGGCAACAGAGATTCTTAACTAACTCCCTCTCTTGAAACGTCCCATAAACTTATGTCGAAGGAAATATTTTCCTTCACTAAAAACCACATCATAACCTCTATCCTCCAACATTGCGATTGAAACTAAATTTTTCTTCAAACCTAGTACACGCATTACATATTTTAATAAAAATGGTTTACTTGACTGTATATGGAAGGTAACTGTACCAATCACGATAGCACTATACCTTTTGTTGTCACCCATTTCGATATGCAACTAGAGGTCCTTCTCCTCAAGTCTTCATTAATATACTCTCATGTGAAAGGAAGCACCACTATCCAAATACAACATGGATGCAGATACCCTTTGGTCACCATGCATGCAATAAATGAAAGTCAAGCTCATTGCGACGCAAGGGCCTCACCGGTACCAAATCCTCCAACCTTCTTTTTCTTCTTCTTTTGTGGATAGTTAGCATCGAAAATTCCCATGCTTGTGATAGCGAAAACCTTCACCTTGGACATGTCCTACTTATTTCCATTATTGGACTGTCAGTAGAATGTAATTTCTTCCCCTTCCCCTCCTCTCCTTAGCGTAGAAACCCCAATATTATTCATCTTCATTCTTAGATGAAGATCTATCTCTTGTGTTCGATGCGAACTCCTCCTACCTGATCCGACCCCATTCATTCCCAATCTGGCAATTTTTCCCTTCCATTGGCAGAGTCTTGATAAGCACATGCCAACCCTTGGGAAGTCCTAGGAGAGACAAGCTCACCAAATCATCATCAACGACAATTATACCAATTCACCCTAGTTCATCCTGACATTGGAAAAAAATTGTTAGATATTTTGGTATGGATTCACCCTTCTCCGTCTTGATCTTCCTGATTTTATCTTTGAGCACCAATTTCCTATGATCATTGCTTCTTTAGAATAGATCCTTCAAAGCCTTCCACATTACATATGGTGTGGCTTTCCCATGGAGGCTTGAGGCAATTTGGTCTCGTACTCCCTCCAATAGGATCCTCCTTTCCTTTGCCACTTTGTTTTGCCATGCCTCAAGATTTACAACATTTGCCACAACGGGTTTAGGAACATCATTTCCAATAAATTCCTTCAAGCCATTTTCTTGGAGTACTGCCTCCATCTTGTCCTTCCAAGAAATATAGTTCAAGCTACACTCGAGTGAATACTATAACCTCAAGCCATTGAAATCCATTTTGACCTTGAAGCAACTATAGCACCAATAAAGTCTTTCTGTAAATTCGAATTCTATCCGGTCATAAACTCAACTCTTGCTTCACTTCTACAATTTCCTGTGCTCTGATACCATGTAGAAATTATACAACAATAATGTATATCTTGGATTCAACCGATCTAACAATGTACTAAAGTTAAATACTGAATCGCTTCTACAAATATTTTGAGGAATTAAAAACAAAATCGCTAATCACATGAACATGAAGAAAGATCAATCATGTACAACACAAATAATTTCCCGGGGAAATCTTATAGTTGAAAACCCCACTATATTCTCTTGTATATTAAGCATGGATCATGAAACAATTACATAAAAAACTCTTCTCACAAGATCCCTCCAGTACTCAGCTAATTTTCTCAAACTGTCATATGCAAAACTGACCAACACATCGCAAATTCTCATCCTCCATACAACCTGCCTTGGTTGTGCAATCCCTAATGGAATAGATCCCTAAAATATAGGAATTTTGGTGTTCCTTGAATGCGCAAGTATCATGAGCACTTCAATGGGTGTTTGGTTGCATGTGTGCAACCCAATAATCCTAAAACTGATAGTCAACTTCCCTTTCACCTAGAACTCAACTAGGTCTCCACTGGATCTCACATGCATGCAGCTAATAATAGTAAATCCTTAGTTGCATGTGAGATTGCTGATTGTGAATTAATTAATAGTTAATTCATTAGATCTCTTACTAGTGTATCTTCAATTACAACTAGCACAACTAAGTTTATCTCACTTAATTGAACTAAACTGTTTACAACTTGCATTAACTAATGCACCACTCCACTTCGAACTCTGTTACAACTAGAATTACTCTGCATGCCTCACAAACTACCTCTAACTCGAAATCCACTAGCTAAATGAATTTATTACTTTCAGTTAACTTTTTCAAGTCCAAGTTGAGAATAACTTACAATTTAATGTCCATCTTAATTAGGGGATAACCAAAATAGACATGCACCCAAAAGTAACACTGTGGGCCCCACCCTAGTCTCAGTGCTTAATGCAACTAGGTGTGGGTGCTGGTATTTTCTTGTTGAACCTCAACAGGTCAACCATGCTCAATTGTCACATTGTGACAAGTATTGTCTTAATATGCAAATTAACCGTGATCAACCATTGTCCAATGATGCATTGTACCAAATATTGTCTCGATATGAAAATCAATCATTGTCAAGCATAGTTAACCATGGTCCAATATTGCATTGTGAAAATGATTCTCTCCATATGGAAATCAACCATGGTCAACCATGTTTATCTTAGGGTTTATGTACCTTGGGTTTATAATTTTCATCCCTTGGGTTCATAATATCAATCACTTGGGTTTATTAATCTAAGGGTTCATATTCCTAGGGTTTAACATTACTCCCTTTGGTTTATAATCCCTTGAGTTTATAATATCAATCATGGTCAACCATGTTTTATAAATTCATTCATGGTCAACCATGGTCGAACATCACATTATGACAAATATTGTCTCAAAATGAAAATCAATCATTGTCTCAACCATGATCTAATGCCACATTTAGACAAAGATAATATTAATAAGATACTCATGATCAACCATGTTTTATAAAATAAATTGTGGTCAACCATGGTTAATCATGGTCAACAATGGACCAAAGTCACATTGTGACAAAGATTGTCTTAATATGAAAATCAATCATTGTCTCAACCATGGTCCAACGTCGCATTATTAAAGAGATTTTCTCAATATGATAATCATGGTAAACCATGGTCAATCATAGTCATCATTCGTCAACCATGGTCAACCATGTTTTATAAAATCAAACATGGTCAATCATGGTCAACCATGGTCAAATGTCACATTGTGACAAAGGTTCTCTTGATATGACAATTACATGGTTAAGCATGACCAACCTTGGTCCAATGTCACATTGTGGGAAGGATTATCTCAATATGAAAATAAACCATGGACAACCATGTATATTCTAATGTTACAATATTTATTTTAGGGTTTATATACCTTGGTTTTATAATATTGGTTCATTGGGTTTAATACTATTCTCTTGGTTTCATTATCCCAAGGGGTTTTAGTATTAATCCCTTGGGTTTGTAATATAAATCCCTTGGGTTTATTATTCCCTTGATTTTATAATATCAATTGTGGTAAACATCAATCATAGCCAACCAAGGTGAATCATTGTCAATGACGCATTGTGACAAATTTGTCATAATATTAAAACCAACCATGGTCCAATGTCACATTGTGAAAAATATTGTCTCGATGTGAAAATCAACCATGGTAAACCATAGTCCAATATCGCATAATGACAAGGATTGTCTCGATATGGAAATCAACCATAGTAACCAAAATGATAATAAATGCAAGGGTCTAATATTATTTACTTAGGGTTTGTGTTCCCTTGGGGTTTATTTTATCAATCCATTAGGTCTATTATCTAAGGGTTCATATTTCTAGGGTACAATACCAAATCCCGAAGGGAATAATTTTGACCAAAGTGATTATAAATCCAAGGAATTAATACTAAAAACCGAAGCAACTATAAACCCGGGGAATAATAAACGCAACCGATTAATACTAAAAATACAAGGGAATATAAACTCTAAAATTTTTAATGAAGCCTTTGGCTATATCAACCACATTAATATTTTTAATGTGCTTTTGGTAGTGCATTAATGTACATTAATATATATTACTATACATCTGAATGTAGTTTAATTAATATATATTAATTGGCGTAAGAGTAATGTATATACACTTAAGTACATTAATATGCACTAGAGTACATTATACACTTAAGTACATTAATATACATTAAAGTACATTAATGAACGAAGATATATATTTAAATAATTTAATATACTAATTTACATTTAAATACACTAATATATTAATATGCACAATAATATATAGTATATATATAAATAGACAATATTATATATGAAAGTTCATATAAATATATATAAATATTGATGTGTAATTATAAATGTAATTGATATAAACTTATCAAAATTTATCACATATTTATTAATAAATATAATTATGCTAACCTAATATTATTATATATACATTTTAAAAACCATGCATAATAAAAACATAAGCTTAACTTTTCCTTTTAATTAGATTGAAACTGGAAAGTGTGAATAAATAAATAAAATTCACTTTGCTTTCCCTACAACGTTTAACACATATATATTTAAAATCCTAAAAATAAAGAGAGGTTAATGTAAATGTAGTAGTTGAGCTTATATGACAGACTTGAATTACATCGGGAGAACCGATGATCGGATCCAAGGAAGGAACGTATGTTTTTTACAAGCCGTGTCCTCTATAAGATAAGATGGACACGTTATGATGGATTTGCAGAAAATCCTTTTAAGAATCACGATCCTTTCCCGAATTAATCCTTGCAGTTCAAAACTATGCTTCAATGCCAGGAGCTTATCGTGAGCACTACCCTCTGCCAATTCATGAAAAGCTCATTTTTATGGATCGAAATTCAACGTCAGCCTGTTCTCACCCTTTATCCGCATAATTTACTGGTTATGTGCGCTGTTTATTCTTTACTTTCAGCCACTGAGGATCATAATTTCCCTAGATACACGAGTGAAACTGTCACAACTCCCAACGAATATAGAAGGATTTATGTGCTTTCCTGTACGCTTCTTTTCCCCTCACTTCAATGAAATTTTTTATGAGAATACAGCGGGATTTCAGGTTAAAAACAATGCACCAACCAGTTCGTTACCGTTCCGAGTAATTATAAAATAGGTCTATTATTGCAAATTCTGACAGAAGTAGTTGAATTGATTTCAATTGGTGAAAGCACAGAAAAGACGATGTCGAGACTAATTTCTATGGCTTATTTGATAGCCTTTACAACTTCATGTGTAATGCTACGCTCCGTAGCTGAAGCAGGGCATGTCCCTGAGAGAAAGGCAGTCAACTTAACAAAAGAGGAGACAAATTGGCAGCCAGCCACGGGTACATGGTACGGAGAGGCAAATGGAGATGGAAGCGACGGTAAGGACGACATAAAACCTTTTTAATATAATATATATGAACACTCACAGCTTTGGAAATTAAGGATATTGTGTAGAAGTTTGAATGGGGAAAGAGTATTCAAGTCTTTCTTTGTAATTACAGGAGGTGCATGCGGATATACCAATCTGGTGAAACAGATACCTTTCCAATCAAAAGTAGCTGCAGCGAGTTCAGACATATTCAAAGAAGGAAAGGGCTGCGGAGCTTGCTATCAGGTATGCTTTTTAATTCATATTATTAATAGAATGTGTTAATTGGATGATTTTTATTCCGGAAGGCCAAAAAAGAGTTCGTGATTATATTAATAAAATTGCTCATAAGTTGTGTATTATGTTCCTGTAATCAGGTGAAGTGCACAGGTAATAGTTTGTGTTCAGAAACAGGAGTGACTGTGGTGATAACTGACAGAAGCCCTGGCGAAACACACTTTGATTTCAGTGGTACTGCCATTGGGGCCATGGCGTCTGATTCTAGTAGAGCTGGGGATCTGCGTAACGCTGGAACTGTCCCTCTTTTGTTCAGACGGTAATGTATTTATGTAATCAACCAACTCAGAGTAGTGAAACACGATTGAACCACTTACACAGCTTTTCTATAATTTAAGATATTGTCTGATGGATGGTGACGAACACACAGGGTGCCTTGCGAATATCGGGGGATGAATATTGCTTTCCAGGTTAACCAGGCGTCCACTGACTATTGGTTTGAGGTTCTTATTTTATACGAAGATGGAGATGGTGATCTTGGAGCAGTTTTTCTAAACCAGGTAAAGGAAGCGGAAGTTTCTGTTTTTACCGTTTCCCACGGAAAAAAAAAAATATAATTATATAATTTATTTTTAAAATACAAAATTACAATTTTTTTCAAATATTTTTTTGACATACTTCTATATATATGGAACATTTTTAAAGTGAAACAAAAATATTCAAACGTTCAATGGGTAGAGAAAGTACAATCCGCTTTCTCCTTCCATATTCCATATATGACTTTAATATTTATACATAAAATAAAACTAATAATAAAAATAAATAATATAATTAAAATGGCTAAAAAGTAAACTTTTATTAAATATGAGAAAGATATCTCAAAAGAAGAGCAAATGTAGTACCGTTATTACTTCATGAAAAAAATATGATAATATTTAAAAATGTTTCATTACTATGATATCTTATTATCAAGTTTCTATTCTTATGTACCTATATTGAAAAAATTTAAAATAACATCTTCGTTAACCTTTTGTCCAGCTATACATTCATGTTTTAATACTATCGTAACTATATAGTATGTATTTTATCACCTGAAGTATAGACATCACAATTGATATATGTTTCTTGTTGTGTGCAGGAAAAGTCTAATTCATGGCTGCCGATGCAACAAACGTGGGGTGCAACTTGGGGTTTGAGACCCGGCTTTGCTCTGCAGCCTCCCTTCTCTCTTCGTTTGTCAACTGTTTCCACTGGAAAAACTGTGACAGCAAGTAACGTCGTTCCCCAGAATTGGCAAGCGGGTGCTACCTAACTTTGACTAATCATATCATCTGATAACGTATAGGCTGATTCCATTCCATTCACCTTTATAACCGAAATATGAAATAACTCTCAAATAACTGTTGTTAATAATAATACTGCAAAATTGGAGAAATACATATGTTTTGGATCCTTCAATGAAATGATTGAGAGAAATAAATCCGTTGCTGTCACTGTGCTTTGCACTCTAGTTGACAATGTTTGCTGACATTATGGAGACGCATGTCCAATAAAGTGAAATGAAATTTCCCTTTGAAGCAAAAGATGGAGGTCATTTTAGGATGTTCAATGACTTTATTTGTGTGAAATAGAGATTTTTTGTTCAACAATATTATCAGTTATTAATATTATATGCTTTAAAATTAGTATAATGGTATTAGATGTTGAAAAAAAAATGCTGGTACGTATAAATTTAATAGTGAGATATAAATTTAATTTTGAGATATAGAAGATTATCGAATAAAAAATTAGTAAACAAAATGTTATTAAAAGTTAAAATATAAAAAGAAATCACTTAATCAAATTCTAAGTTTTAATAGAAAATATTTAATAAAAAAAGGTGCTAGATTACTCAATATAAAAAATAGTAAACAAAATGTTAATAAAAGTTAGAATATAAAGAGAAATCACTTAATCAAATTCTAAGTTCTAATAGAAAATATTTAATAAAAAATGCGCTCTTATTCAATATTGAACTATCTCCCTTGATCAAAATCTTATAGTCTTTTATATTCAATTTTTTTTTTTGGAAAATGACTAATTCAAAATTTACCATTGGATGAACTAGTTTAAAGTAGATCTGCTAAATAGATATATCAATAAAGCTCCCAAATTATTAAATTTTTACCATTGGATAACTAGTTTAAAGCAGATCTACTAAATAGATATATCAATAAAGCTCCCAAATTATTAAATTATTCTTGCCTCCTGAAATGATTCTAAGTTAATTTGGTCACAACCATTTTATATGCAATCTTTGTGAGAGCATAATTTGCATGATTTCTAACTTAGGGCTAAGCTACTATGTAGAAGTATTTATAGTCGTTGTCAAGACCAAAGAAGCTTTCCATCCTTTATTAATCATTTCTCAATGTTAGAGCTGCAATGAATCTTGCGATAAAGGTCAAATCTAAGATATTTGTATGAATTAAGCTCCTCTACATTTATAATATCATACATAAAGAAAGTTTAAATGATCTTTTAAAATCTAATTATCACAATCTTTATCTTATCAATATTTGTTGGTAGACATGTATAATAAGAGAAATCCTGGAAAATTCTTAGTAATTTCATGAGATAAGAGAGACACTACATTTTGCTTTTAGGAGAAAGTGAAACTCCTCTTTCACACCCAGAATCCTCTAGTTATCTTATATGGATGTGAAGTGTGGGGTTGTAGTATATCTAAAGAACTAAAGAGGAATTAGAAAAGGAAGAAGTGTAAATTATAAATTTTAATCATGATATTAAAAGCAACCTGCCATATCTCATCCCCTTCATAAAAGTTGGTACTTCCTCCATTAAGAGTACTTTTGTGACTAGGAACATTATGTACAATAAAAATACAATTAGCATGGGAAATGAGAGGTTTATTAAGATTGCTTCAAAATTTAGTCAACACCAAGGTTAGCACAGAGTTACTAAGCCTTCTATAAACCATTTCAAATAATTTAGGTAGTCATTTCATAGAATAATGATTCCATTAAGAATACTCTTGAAAAGTACAAAGATTGAGGAAAACTTCCCTCCAATACTTATGAGCATAGAAACAGATTTCTAAAACAAAAGAATTAATTTGTTATCATTTTTATGAGCATAGAAACAGATTTCTAAAACAAAAGAATTAATTTGTTATCATTTTCCATAAGGTTAGATAAACCAAAGTTAGATTTTATAGATGGTGGAAATCATTATAATCATCATCAACCACCTTGTTTATTCCTAGTAGTAGTAGTTACCGTCACAAATTTTTCACCATCAACTAGCCCAACCATATAATACAAACTCCAATACGCAACTATCACCTTATATCAACCACCTCTCAATGACTTCATGAATAGCTCAAGTACTAATTGGGAAAGTATTGAAATAAAAGTGAAATGTTATATTGGAGCATCAGTTATTTAGAAAACAATGGTTGCATCTTTTCCTTTAATAAGGAAATGATTGACATGGAAATATTTAAGAAGAAAAAAAGGTTTGGAAAAATTATTGAACCTACAATGTCTAATAGATGTTGAAAAAAATTCTAACCAAACCAGAGTTTTATCACCTAGAAAATATGACATATTCTTTTTAACTTGAATATGGAAAAAATGATACAGATGAATTTATTGAAGAATGCTTCGATCTCACTCAGAGCTAAAAATACATTTTAATAAAAGTGAAGGATGAAGAGGATGTTGTAATAAAGATTTGTATATATACAATGAAATTAAAATACAAAAGGTCAATGTAAATGAACAATGTGAAAAAGGAGAAAGAATGGGTTTGGAAATTTACATATAAGTTAACCTATTTTAAAAACATCATGTCTATTTTGTAAAAAAAAATAAAAATTAAAAAAATCCTATGTTCGTGAAAATATTTTTGCGTCTTATTTAAAATCATTATAAAAGAATATTTTGGAATTGATAAGGGAAATATATTCTATACAAATCAAAAGAGAAATCAAAATATCATTTATTCCAATTTATATGAGGACATATTTTTTTATGAATAAGACATTGAAAAAGTACCATTACATGGAAATATGGAAATTTGGTGATTAAATTATATTTCGAGCTAGAAACAATTCCTTCCCATCTAAAAAATTCTTAAAAACCACATCTCACTATGAATGAATTTAAAAATCATTAGATATCTTATTCTTTAATTAGAATCATTTTATTTCATTTAAATATTTGTTTTGGATTAGATATTGGTGAATCAAAAATTTGCAATTTAAAGATGTCTACATGTATAGGAGACGGGGAAAATATTGTTTTTTAATGAGAATAATTTTATTTCCTTTAAATATTTGTTGTGGATTTTTTAGGAAAACTTTACTACACTCACTAATGTGTTTTCTAGCGCTGGTTTTGTGCCTAAAACTTTCCTAGTGATCCGAGTAGGAATTGCAGGAGATAGCTTCCTCTCTTGAGATGTTCTTGGATGGTTGTGGACGAGCGTCTGGAGATGCCAACACTAAGCTAGGACAACAAAAAGGTGGCAACATCTCGCCCAATAACATCTACACATTCCAAAAGCCACACATCTAATGCTAGGGACCCATCTGAACCTAGCAACTCACTCCTACCCATCCAATCCTAAGACCTGTCTAGTAGTGCATCCAACCAATCGAAGAAGTCTTACAGTAATTTACAGTCCAGTTTCAGTCACTCAAGGAGGAAATTCGGTTTCGAGGGTTTGTATATCTCACACGAACAGTTGTATGTATTTTTTTCCCTAACTATAAATGCATGTAATATGACCACCCAAATATTCAATTGTGTAACATTCAATCTGACGTTGCATAAATATATACAATTTATGCCCGCTGAGGTATTAATTATGTTTAATTATTTGTTTTTAAATTTGGTTTTAATCTAAAAATATCTATATGTAAAAATAATTTATTATTATTATTTTTATTTTTAAATAAAAAGATATATTTTCATGAAATTATCATGCTCTTTTATATATATATATATATAATATTTTTTAAAATTAAATTATATTAAAAATATATAATTTGAAATTTTTATTTCCATTTTTAAGATCAAAAGACACCTTTAAAATAACATCAAAAAGTTATTTTTGAAAAATTATGAATACTAAAAAAATTCATTATCTTTTAAAAAATAAGAAGTTAGAATAAAGAATATCTAAATTCCAAGCATGCAAAAGAGATGATAACGCTGTTTGCCACATTTCATTAGAAAGAGTATGTACTCCAAAACATGAAAAAAACAGTAGTACGATGGAAATGTATGCCGACCAAGTTTCGGGTTCAATATATAAGCTTTTCATGCTATTACCATATGATTTAAAAATGTGTTACAGGGTTGGACTTAGAATGAAATGAAGGGCATCAATGAGACATTTCCATTTCCAAATATAGGACGAATTAAAACATCTTTCTAATCGTGCTATTCGATTGGAATTTAATACGAGCAACATGCTTTTACTTAAAATTCTGCCAAATGTCGATTCATGACAACATGGTAATGATAATCTAAGGTGGCAACCAGTGAAAGTATTTTTGTCAGATCTATTTCATTAAATTGAAAGCTTCAACTCTTAGTGTTTAAAAAATAGATGTCTCTTCCCAAGGAGAGTAGAGCTTGAGAAGGAGCATTGAAAAGGAATGATGATAATGGTAAGCATATACGTGCTTGCCATATGGTGTTTGACACGGAGAAATATGAGTCTTAGTTGAACTTCTACAACTCATTAAATTAAAAGGAATATCTTTTAGAATGCATCAATAGAGTGATTCACAATTACATGTGCATATTGTGCCTCTATCTAATCTATTCGTGTGAATGATACTTGAAACGTTACAAGAAACAAGATTTTATTTTGAGTACCAGTACTAGGGTTAGATTCTAAAGAATATACATGAAAAAACTCTAAGAAAACTTAGGAGCTACAAAGTGGAACTAAATTCAGAGGCCATGTAAAGAAGAAAAGTCTAGGCCAAATCAAGTTACCATCATGCCTATTCATTGCATGTTGTATATTCCTTGTAATAATGAGACATTTTTCCATCCTTGGGAGTTGGCTTGGCCTTCTGTAGCAGATTGGCCTTCTGCGACATATCTACCACCCTTCTCATTGATGTCCTATTGATGGGAAGGGAGCTTCTGCATAGGAGTCGTACTTCCATAACCATCGCCATTTCCTCCTTGCAAAAACCCACAAACTTGGGATCTAAAACTTCCTTCCATCCATTATTTTTGTCTATTATACTGCACACCTACTTCACAATATCTTTTTTCTCTCCAAACTCCAAATTTATTGGCCTCCTACTAGTCATGAGCTCCAATATCACCACTCCAAAGCTATAGATGCCACTCTTTTCATTCACCTTAAGTGTGTAGGCATACTCTCCAAAATACCATATGTAAAATTCTCAAATAGGAATTTCATGGAAAAGTATTCAAATAGAGTGATCTAAGATTGTAAATCTAAAGAAAGGAAAGAGGGACATAAAACTGATTCTAATTAATTTACAAAAAATATCTACAAAACTAATTGAAATTAACATAAAACAAAGTTCAATAAATTGATAAAACAATAAGTGAAAACTATAAAAACTATTAAGTAACAAATGTATTAAAATCAAGAACTACATACCAATATCCATGGAATCCCAAAATCAATATAAAATTCATCGTGAAGCAATTTTTGTAGAGCTCAATTTTATGGAAAAACAACCATAACAAGAATTCACAATTCCATTTCATGTAGAAAGGAGCACAATAAGAGCAAGGTAAGGGAAAAAATTTAACTTGATAAGGTAGGAAAAACAAGACCCTGGAATTCATGAATAAAATGAGACACCCAAGAAACCAAACAATTCTCAAGCACAAAAGCAAGTCATCAAGTCATATTGGTCACTTGACCAAGGCCGAGATAAACCTCAAATAAATGGGTTAAATACAACAATATCAAACTTGAAGTTATAAACAAATCTAACAAAATTTGGAGAAACACCAAATAGAATTATCTTATAGAATTCCAAAGAAAAAACCTAGAGCTATATAGCTATAAGACCCAACAATTGCAAACATATAACCAACCTGCATGCCACAACTTTGCAGAATTTTCGCGAGATCAAAATTTGCAACATGAGCCCCATAATCCTCATCCAAAAAAATAGTATTGGATTTAACGTCTTTGCAAACAATGGATGGCTGACAACCATGATGAAGATATGTCAAACCATGATATACTCCAAGAAAAATCTTGTATCTTACGGGCCAATCAAGAAAATTAAACTTAGGCCCATGAAATAGATCCCCCAAACTCGCATTAGGCATG
>JAXQQM020093141.1:0-10441 GCA_034641835.2 Pinus albicaulis
TCACACAGAAAACACTTCCATGTTCAAACAGAAGGAAATTACAATGATTTGAAACCTACATGACTCTAATTTCATTGAGAAAGCAACTAGTCCTCTCTTCTCCTCTTCTTCTTAGGTTTGAGGCACTTGTTTTATTTAAAAAGAAAAATTAACATGTGACAACCAAAAGTCACAAGAAGTGAATCCTTTCATCTTCCCTAAAAAAGAAAGGAAACTAAAAATTCATATTTACAATAGAAAATAACTCCACTTATTAAATAAAATCAAAAGTTCCCCTAAAAAACAATAAAAAAAATTCTAAACAAAGGTTTTCCCCTCAATGGTCAGGATTGAAGTTAATTCTGCATGTTAATTCAAAAGTCTGGGTTTATTGTTGTGATATGGTTACAGTGATCTCACTGTTCTGTTTATAGATTGGTTTATGGCTATTGGTGTTGATATACAAATTGTGTTATGTTGAAGCTGTTGGATCCAATGTGAAAATTTAAAACGTGGTCTATAGTGGTTCTGAGGGTTGAAGCCTTTAGTTTGGAGTCGAAACTTCCTGCAAGTAGAAGCTGGTGATCAGTTCAGGGGGTTGTAGCTCCATTCCTGTAGTGGTTGGTAAATGAGATTAGGGGGTTGGAGCTCCCTTCCAATATTAGCTGGAGAATGAGAGAAGGTTGCAGCCTTTTGTAGGTGGGTGCTTATGTACTGATATGATTCTTCATTAGTAAAACATTGTAAGCAGTTTTATATATAATAAATATTGAAGACAAAGACGAAAACAATGGTGGTTTTCTCCTGATTTGGGTTTCCACCTTAAATATTGGTGTTCATGTGTGATGCCCTTATGGGATGATTTATTTTGTTATTACTGCACATGTTTACTGCTTAAATTTCTGATGCATAACTGATGAAATGGGCTCAGCAATGTTTCGGAATATTTTTCTGAACATTAAGTTATTTGGGTATACACAAGTTTCATTTAAGATAGCCGCGTACATACGCTAGTTGGACTAATCAGAGTCATGCATAGAAATGAGTAAAAGAAAAGTAAAATATTGTGATTATTGTAGATACTAATTCACCCCCACCCCCTCCCCCCCCACCCCCTCATACATATTAGGGAAAAAATTTGCAGCCCTAGAGGAGTCATCAATAACCATCTAAAGATTGAAAAGGACCTTGAACTTGCTGAAAGATACCTCCATACATAAGCTCAAGCAATGGATCACTTTGATGATGTTTCTAGGTTGTTGGGATATTAGTGCATAATGGCTAGCCAAATAAGATGGAAGAACCTCCCTCATAGCCTTAGAAACATGGAGTACCACACAATGAAAAGATTGAGGGGTGCCTTGGAGAGAGCACCATTGTACAAGAGGGCCATGCAGGCCAAAAATATTTAGTGCCTTGGCTTGAAGCTTAGTCCACCCTTGTTATTGGGGATGAGTGATGGAAAGGACCGGGATGAACAGAACAAAGAATGGGAGGAAGCAGAAAAGAATGATGGTTTTAACCCTCTTGAAGGGACTCCCACACTTCTTCCTTGGGAAGTCAGAGGGTCCATCAAAGCCTTAAAAGAAAAGCAGAAGGAGGACTAGTTACTCAGAGTATGAGAAACCATTTAGTAGGGGGGTGATGATAAGCTCCATTATTAGGTACATTTGGATGGGTTAATGGTAACCTTTTTTCTTTATTAAGTATCGTTTTCTTTCATTTTAATTATATAATGGTCTTATGATGCTAGTGTAGATGGTGGTTGAGGTTTATCATAGTTTGAATACCTAACATGAGTTAAATGTAGGAAAATCATGAAGATATTGCATTTTTGTGAAGCTTTTGTCATCAAGACTCGAAGTATACAACAAGGACATACTCTAGGGGGTTTTCCACCCTCCTTAACTCTTAAAGGCAACCAAGGTATCCTCGAGATTCCCTCCAATAGTTCGAAATCAAAGGAAACCAAGCAAACTAAAGATCAAGTGCAGTAAAGCCATATTTAACTTGTAGTCGAGTGGAATCATCACCTAATTTTTAGGGAGCTATGTGTATCTATCCTCCAGGTTAAATAGGGATGAGCAAGAGCTCATTAGGATTCAAACTTTGGAGAAAGCCATTAGGCTCTTTTCTCTTGTAATCAGTTTTCAAGGCTTTTATATTAATGCAATGAGACTATATTTTGAAATGAAATGAGTATTCAGGTTTTGCTTTATTGATCTAGTTTCAGAGAGTTATTCCTGTGGGTTAGGGCTCAATCCATGTGCCTTAGCCTCTCTTGTGTAATCATTCTTGACTTTCATGTCCTTTAGCTAGTTTTTCTTATGATTATTTAGCTAGTTTTCTTGTATTTTCATTTACTATTTTTAGTTTGCTTCCATTTTCCTATTGTTGTAGATTTAGCTTGCTTACATTTTGGTAGAATAGGTTATAACTTCAGAAATATGTGAGTCAACGCTCCCCCTATCATCTTTTTAATTGGAGCTTAAGGAGGGTAGACCTTCCCCATAGACCAAAAGTGCGTTTTAGTTTATGATTTCTTGGAACATATAAGATTAGTTGATGTGATTTGTTGAGAATGCAGCAAGATGATGGAGCTTAGTGAAATGAAGTCACCTTCACTAAGTGGGCTGTAATGCAAATTCTGGCGCAAAATCTATTTTTAGACTATGTCTATTTTTAGACATATGGAGCATGGTTCGGGGATTCCGGTTTGAGATTCTTGGAGCATTGGTCATGTTGGTAAAAATAGATGGGACTCTATTTTTGTGACCTATAGGTCGAAGAGGTCGAAGTCTATTTTTAGACTGCCTCTCCTAAAAATAGGGAAGTCAAATATTATTTACCCTTAATAATATTTGGACTATAAACAACAGTTTACTCTCTTGGAGCACTTCAGTTCGAGCCTTGGAAGTGGCTCATGCATATGACAGAGGAATTACGCTATTCCCAAGGGTTTGATGGCATCATGCATGGTTGACTTCAGTTAGGACTTCAGTGGCAGAAGTTTGGTGGAGTTAATGGGACAGCTAGTGGAGTTGTGTTCTGTTTATTTTAGTTGAACTAGTTGAGATTAGTTTAACTAGCTAATCAATTAGTTATGAGTGGAGTGAATTAAATATTATTTAATTCATTAATTATTAAATCATTATTCAACTCAAGAACACATCAGTTCACTACAGTGCATGATCAGTTTAGTGGAGACGAGTGAAAGAGGTAGATGAAAGGGTGGAGTTAGCTATCAGTGGCGACATCAGTTGTGCATGAGATTTGCACCACACTTGGAGGAATTTCCCATGATGATTGCGCTGTCAAGCCAAGGAGATTCGAACCTTGGATCTCTATTTAGACAGGCCATGATTGCGCAATAGAGGTAAGGAAATTAGTGGTGAGTTTTGAACCAGTAACCTGTTCAAAACTGAGCTAGTTTGTGTGTAACTTTATGAGAAAGTACTGAGTACTTGTGAGGAGTATTGTACTGAGTTTGTTACATGATTTCTCCATTATAATATACACAATAGCTATGGGGTTTTCAGCTATAATCTTTCCCATACATACTGTGTTAATGTGTATGATGATTTGATGTGTTATCGCTTGATTTTATTTCCGCATGTTTGATGATCTGAGTGGAAGAGATTATGTGTTGCATATAAATTCGAATTGTATGTGATCAGGATAGTCTCGGTGGATAATTGATCATTATTCAACAAATTTCTACATGGTATCAGAGCTATTGAAGTTTAGATTGATCATCACAGTGATTACAAACTTATTTCGGTAGACAGAGTCTGCATGCGGGCCAGGTAGCCTCCGGATTCATCTTTCTTCGGAAAGTGAAAGGTCTGGTAAATGCCCCTTGCAGTCGATCTCTGTGCTAGAAATAATTTGTTCTCACAGATCTAGAGCGGTTGAGCTTTGAGGTGAAATTCGAATTTTGCAGCAGTTTTGTTTTCTTGGTGCCGGTGTTGAAAATGTCTTTCAACGGTTTGCAACTCGAAATATGCTCTTGAAGGCGGTTCGAATTATGTTGCATGGAAGGATCGCATGGAGGCGAGATGGAAGATAATGGTCTGAAGGAGTTCGTAGATACGGATGTCCAAAAGCCCACCGATCTGCTCGAATTCGATGCATGGCAAAAGAAGATGGCGAAGTGTCGAAGGATCTGTTGAGGGCGTCAAGGATCATATTGTATCCGGCCTCGCATGGAAAGGCTACTCCATATTTAATGTGGAAAGCTTTGATGGATCTATTCCGGAGTAAGAGTGACCAAAGGAAGGCGGCGCTCAAAGATAAGCTCGGGAACATCAAGATGGAGAAAGACGACGAGTATCGCCAAATACCTCACGAAGTTCACTCGGTGCGAGAGATGAGTCGGGAAGTGTGGGGGGTGATCGTCGAAGACGAGGACATGGTCGACACGGCTCTCCTTGGTATTCGAAGGCTTGGCACTCATATCAAGATAGTGTCAATGGTCGGGAGAAGCGCGCCCGAGGATGGGAGGGCCTTTGAGCGGATCTCATGCGGGAGGAGATAAGGAGGACTACTCGTGATGGATCTTCATCAAAGGGAGGCCGATGAAGAAAAGCGTGCTTTGGTGGCCAAAGCAAAGAAGGGAAGGGTAAGAAAACCTCTCATTACGGTGCAAGGGCAAGAAGCGAGGATATGGCGAAAGTGACGTGTTTTCAACGCGCATGATCACGGACATTATGCTACCAATTGTCCAAAGAAGAAGAAGAACAAGCAAGCGGGAAGATCTGCGAGATGGAAAAGCTTTGGCTTCACGATTCGAGCTTGACTTTTCAACGATCGCATGGTTAGTTTCAAGTGTGTTGGGATCGGGTATGGTTCTTGGACGGCGGTGCGTCATTTCATATGACGGGAGATCGGGAGTTGTTCTCGAGATCTAGAGGACAAATATTTGGGTGTGCACATCGAGATGGGCGATGATGGTAGATACAGGTGCGGCGGTATCGGTACCATATCCTTTCGAGAGGAGTCCGGTAAACCCTTTGTCTTGAAGGATGTCATGCATGTACACGGATTGAAGAAGAACCCGATTTGAGTGGCGATGTTGGAAGATAAGGGGTATGATGTGGTCTTCGACGAAGAAAAGCCTTCTGCGCGGTAAGACTACTCGGAGAGACCCGAAAGATAGGGGTTTGAACCAAGAACCTTTATCGATTGCGGGTAGATGGTTGTGCGGCTATGGCATGCAAGGCGAGAAGTGGTGAGCCAGGATGATGAGGGCGAGCGTCAGCACGAGAGATTGGGCCACCGTCACCATGGAGCTTTGAAGATTCTACGGCAGATATCTACTTGGACTTTCTAAGGGCATCCTTGCGCGAGTCGGATCGGTGTAAGGGGGTGTACTTTAGGGAAGTATGTGAAAGCCACCTTTCACGAGAAGGATAGTCGCGCCACGGCGATCCTTGAGAGTTCACACGTGACGTGTGTGGTCCTTTCTCGGTTGGTTCGGCAATAAAGCACGGGTATTATGTGATCTTTGTTGATGATTTCTCTCGAAAGTCTTTGGATCTTCTTCATGCGAGAAGAAGAGCGATACATTCGCGAAGTTTTGTGAGTTTAAAGCACGCCCGGTCGAGAAGGAGTCGGGAAGAAGGTGATTTCTCTAAGGAGTGATAATGGTGGTGAATTCATCTCGGCTGAATTCAAGGAGTTCTGCAGTGTGCGAAGGGATTCGGAGAGAGCTCATCGCACCCCAAAACCCACGACAGAAACCCGGGAGTGGGCGAGCGGAAGAAACGAACGATCGTGGGTGCTGCACAGGCGATGTTGCATGATCGGGGCCTACCCCTTCACTTGTGGGCCGAGGCATGCAATACGAGCGGTGTATGTGCGAGAACCGTTGTCCTCACAAGGTTCTTGGCATGAGTACACCGAGAGGAGGCTTATTCGGCAAGAGGCATGATATTTCCCATTTGCGGATTTTTGGTTCTCCTGTCTACATGCATGTGACGAAGGATGCGAGAAGGAAGTCTGGATCTGACACGAGAGGTTGGAATATTTGTAGGGTACACCGATACACCTCAAAACTATCGGGTGTATTTGTCGAGACGGTCGAAAAGACCCATTTGTGCGACGGGATATAAAAATTTCAGGAGGAGAAAGCCATGCGAGTGTTCGCTTGAGAGGGAGCTACACTTGCATGCAGATGAGGAGTTGTTAGTTCCTAAGGAGGAGCTCGGATGTGGATCAGCCACAAGAGGAGGTTCGGGAGGTGGAAGAAACCACCCAAGAAGCGCCAACCATCGAGGGCGCATGCGCACTACAGAGAGGCGAGCGACGGCTCGGGATGCGAGAGAAGGTTGTAGGACCACCTACGACATAGCGCAGACGAGAGGCAGCCACCGGATCGGTACATTGGATACATGGCTCTTGTGAGTCAATGTGTTGTGACAGAGCCATCCTCTTTTGAGGAAGTTGTGGAGGAACACTGCATGGGTTGATGCCATGATCAAAGAATATGATTCGATCGTCAGGGAATAGTGCATGGGAGATTGTCCCAAGACCGGTGGGGAAATCGGTGGTGGGGTTTTGCGATGGATCTACAAAGTGAAGCGAGCACCGACGGGAGTGTGGAGAAGTACAAGGCGAGATTTGTCGCCCTGTGGCTTTTCAGCGATCGAGGGGATCGATTATGAGGAGACCTTTGCACTGTCGCAAGGTACTCTTCCATACGGACGATCCTTGCTCTCTCGGGCGCGAGATGGGGTGGCACATTCATCGGATGGATGTGAAGACTGTGTTCCTCAATGGAGTTATTAAGGAGGAGGTGTACATAGAGCGACCTGAAGGTTTTGAGATCTTCGAGCAATGAGTCACATGTGTGCCGACTCAAGAGAGCACTGTACGAGCTAAAGCAAGCACCTCGTGCTTGGTACACTCGGTTAGACAGACTACTTTCACCGAAGCTTGGATTCTCCAAGAGTGAGGCGGATCCTAACCTGTACCAGATTGTGGTGGAGGGGAAGTTGTTGATCATCGTACTGTATGTAGATGATCTGATTTTGACTGGCGATGAGCAGCTGATACTTTCATGCAAGGAGGATCTTGCACGAGAGTTTGAGATGAAGGACTTGGGCATCCTTCATTATTTCCTGGGATTGGAGATTTGGCAGCGCAGCGGAGGACTGTTTGTTTCTCAGGGCAAGTATGCCCCGGAGATTCTAGAGAGGTTCAACATGCAAGGCTGCAAGCCTGTTGACACTCCTCTTCCTGGTGGTTGGAGGAAGGAGGATGCTACTTCAGCGGAGGTAGTGGATGCCACCGTCTATCGACAGTTGGTGGGGTCGCTTATGTATCTGGTCAATACACGACCCGATATATGCTATGAAGTTAACCAGCTTTCGCAAGCTATGGTTAAGCCTACCAAGCTCTTTTGGAAGGCGGGCAAGCATGTATTGCACTATATTAGAGGCACATCGGGATATGGTTCATGGTACAGACAAGAGGATCAGTTGAGGTGGCATGGCTTCATGGATTGGTATCATCATATCAGAGATTGTGTTCATCGGAGAATCATGATGCTTTCATATGTTCCCACAGAGGATCAGGATGCCGACATCCTGACGAAGGCGCTCACCAGGAGCAAGTTCGAATTCCACAGAGGCAGGATAGGGGTTGCAGATAATCCATATCTTGCTGAGAGGGAGTGTTGAAAATGCAGCAAGATGATGGAGCTTAGTGAAATGAAGTCGCCTTTACTAAGTGGGCCCGCAGGCAAATTCTGGCGCAAAATCTATTTTTAGACTATGTCTATTTTTAGACATATGGAGCATGGTTCGGGGATTCCAGTTTGAGATTCTTGGAGCATTGGTCATGTTGGTAAAAATAGATGAGACTTTATTTTTTAGGTCGAAGAGGTTGAAGGCTATTTTTAGACTGCCTCTCCTAAAAATATGGAAGTCAAATATTATTTACCCTTAATAATATTTGGACTATAAACAACAGTTTACTCTCTTGGAGCACTTCAGTTCGAGCTACAGAAGTGGCTCATGCAACTGACAGAGGAATCATGTGGTTCCCAAGGGTTTGATGGCATCATGCATGGTTGACTTCAGTTGGACTTCAGTGGAAGAAGTTTGGAGGAGTTAATGAGACAGCTAGTGGAGTTGTGTTCTGTTTATTTTAGTTGAACTAGTTGAGATTAGTTTAACTAGCTAATCAATTAGTTATGAGTGGAGTGAATTAAATATTATTTAATTCATTAATTAGTAACTCATTATTCAACTCAAGAACACATCCGTTCACTACAGTGCATGATCAGTTCAGTGGAGACCAGTGAAAGAGGTAGATGAAAGGGTGGAGTTAGCTATCAGTGGCGACATCAGTTGTGCATGAGATTTGCACCACACTTGGAGGATTTTTCCATGACAATTGCGCAGTGAAGCCAAGGAGATTTGAACCTTGGATCTCTATATAGACAGGCCTGGATTGCGCAATAGAGGCAAGGCAATTGGCGGTGAGTTTTGAACCAGTAACCTGTTCAAAACTGAGCTAGATTGTGTGTAACTTCATGAGAAAGTACCGAGTACTTGTGAGGAGTATTGTACTGAGTTTGTTACATGATTTCTCCATTATAATATACACAATAGCTGCGGGGTTTTCAGCTATAAGCTTTCCCCATACATACCGTGTTAATGTGTATGATGATTTGATGTGCTATCGCTTGTTTTATTTCCGCATGTGTGATGATCTGAGTGGAAGAGATTATGTGTTGCATATGAATTCGAATTGATATGTGATCAGGATAGTCTCTGTGGATAATTAATCATTATTCAGCAAATTTCTACAAATTCCATGGAGATGCTTAGAATGTTGTGGTTATATCCTTGTTTGTATATTAGAGTAGATTTTCTTTACAAATTCATGTCATATTTTCCATTATCTTTATCATGAATTTTTCTATCTGTATTGCATGAATAGGTAGTTTTCTTACAGGTATAGGTAGCATAGCGAAGGATAACTTCACCAAAACCTTCAGCTTCATCTCTCACCCTTCAACAACCCTTTATTCATCAAAACCACCATCATCCCTATTTTCCGATTTTTCATCCCTATACCATGAGAAAAACCTAGGGATGCAAGAAGTGCCTCCAAAGAGGTTCTGAGGTTGGCCAAGGGGTAGGCCACCTTCCACTCATCCTAATGATTCCACCTTCACTCCACCTTCCCTACCTTTTTTCCACCTATTTTTGGCCCCGGATTGCCCTCGGACTATTTCCTTTAGCAATTCAGGACTTTTCTCTAGCACTACAGGAAACTTGTAGCAACACTTGAAATAGCACCAGTGGGCCCCTCCTTAAGCCCAAAAACCACCATTCATATCCTCTAGACCTACTAAAACCACTCATACACCTTTAGACTTGCACCCATGTGTTCAAGCCTTCCATAAGCCACCTTACCACTTTCTTCTCCTAGCTGCCAAACAACACAATTACAAGAATAGTTAGGTCATGAGTAGTTGCATGATTAAAATAATGATAGATAGAGAATAGAGTAAGTGGAGTGTGTTTAGCCATTTGTCCCAACAAAGTGTGATTAGATTAGTTTCCTTTATTCCATTTCAATTCGGCAATTTACTTCATGCAAGATGCTTCGGTTTCTTTAGTTCTTATCATAGTTTAATGAATATATTTATTTCATTGCAAAATAGTTAGATGTACATGCTTGTTGTAGTGCAATTCTGTACTTGCTAATAGCATTATGGATTTGAATCATCTGTAGCCCTAGGACTAATTTCAGAAGTGTGACAAAATTCATCCAGTAGACCTATAAGTAACACCCTTTCGTAAAGCTCAAAAGAGGATGACATGAGTAGAATCCATCTGCTGTGTATATAACACTGTCACCTCCAAGTTTGTATGAACTCGTTATGGGGAAAATCTGTCCGGCCATCAGCAGGGGATCTCCCCGGTAAAAAGTCCCAACTAGGCTCTAAACCATTTGGAATAGGGATCCTGTCCGAGGTGTGGGTCCGGCTACCGCTTAATTCTCTTTTCCTTGGGTCTCGATAGGACTTCAATGAACCTACGGACACACGTTTATTCGGATGATACAAGTCACATGATTGATGAATTAAATGAACATATAACACTATGCGTAGCAAGCTGAATAATAAAGCATGGGGCCAAAGGAAATACTGTCAACAACATATCATTAGGGTCATGCTTGTACATTGTTCTAACCATAGAAGAAACAGTTCTTTATGGTAGAATGCCCTTCACTTTCTTAAATGGCTTTGGTAATAATATAAATGTCAGTAAACAAAGTTATTAAGATTCATTGAGAAAGCGAAATAAACTTAGCACCATTAACACATGTTTAGAAAACTATAATGCATAAATGATGTCATTGGAAACACAATTTAGTTAATCAAAAGATGTTAGAAATTGAAAACAGAATACTCATAGTGTTCACACATTTACCAACATCAAAT
>JAXQQM020091009.1:0-36090 GCA_034641835.2 Pinus albicaulis
GTAGAGAGGGTCGCGGACTGTCTGATTAGATAAGGCCATGGTGATTAACGGTCAGGATTTACCGGAGAGGAAGGTTAGATGAAAGAAACAAGATTTAGTGTTAAGACACTATGGTTTAATTTCACGTGAATTACAAAGAAAAACTGTCAAAATGACTGAATTCGGGGCCTTTGGTGGTGGGACCTGAAGGGTGGATGGCGATTTGAATGCGGACCATTAGATCTCAGGAGGAGATCAACGGTGGAGATTTCCTGATGAAGTTAATTGGAAGGTTCAATGAGTGATAATTAATGGGGACGCCATGAGATATGAACTGTCGGATCAAAGAAATTGGTGGTTGGGATTAAACGATGGTAATTTCGGGAGGAAAGGGGAAAGAGTGGTATTAGTGGGAAAACCACCGGTGTCGCACGGCTTCAGAGCGGTTTTGATAATTCTCCAAAAAAAAATGTGATATATGTCATTGCATGACATGTGTCCTCCCAAAACTGCATTTATCGCGTGATTTTAAAACGTTAAAGCACGGACGAGAAATTTACGTGTTATGCATCTTGGCCGCTGGATGTGGAGCGAAGAGATCTAACGGTGGAGGTGCGAGCGCGATATGGGAAGATGCGTGGTTGGTAAGATGGGGAATGGTCAAAAGCGGGTTAGATCCCAGCCATCGAATTGAAGGGAATGAATGGTGGGGATTAAATCGCATCAGAGGAAGGCAGGGGCCCAAAACTCCGAGGTCTGATGTTGCGATTACGCGTGGATCGTTGGATCAGCGGAAGATCAACGGTGGAGATCGATCGGAAGGGGAGAGATGCAGTTGGCTTTCGGGTTCATCGGGTTAAATTGTGGCCATAATATCAATAGAATGAATGATAAGGATTAAAAGAGGGAGTGGGAAGGCCAAAGGGTAAGTGAACAGGCGGGATGAACGAGAGCCGTTAGATCAATTGGAAGGAACGATGGAGATTTAATCGCATCGGAGCAAGGCAGGGGGCCGAGACTCCGAGATTTTTGATGTTGTGATTACGCGTGGACCGTCGGATCAATGGTGAGATCGACGGTCGCGAATGGATCGGAGATTGCCAATCGGGGGGAAAACGGTGGCACGTAAATTTTTTTGCGATTGGCGGTGATGCGAGACAGCGCAGGCCGTCGGATCTGTATGGACGAACGGATATGATTAGAATATGGGGCGCAATGTTTTTGAAAGGGTAGAAAGGTCATATGGTTGGCAGAGATGATCCTGACCGTTGGATCTATATGATGAATGGCTAAGATCTAATTGGGGCTCGCAAATCGAGAGAGGTCAATGCACGGGATTGGGCTTTTTGCGATGTGTGATTGCTCTAGGGTCATCGGATCTAGCGGGGAGATCAAAGGTCTACATGTAATCGGAGGATGATGCAGAGAGGGGATGGGTGGAGAAAGGTTAAGAGTGATAGTCGTCGATCTATGTAGATCAACAGTGGATATCGCAGTAGAAACCGAGAAGAGGAAAACCAATCGCATCAGAGATTTTCAGAGTAACAAAGGGAAAGGTGCTCATTGAATGCTCCGATTGCGATTAGCTCCTAAGGGCATAGCGCCTGGTTTTGGCACCGGGTTCTATGTGGTGAAAGGGGCTAGGGGCTAGCCGAAATGGGCTTAAGCCTGTAATGTAAAAAGGGGATTTTTAGCCTAAATTTAGTGCTTTTTAAGGCCAAATGGGGGTTTCAGTAGAGGGAATAAGGGATTTTTAAACCAGATAAAGGATATTATAAGGCCTAAAAAGGGTTGTAGGACAAGATGGAGGGTTAATGAAAGGATTTCTAGAAGAAATTTGTGAGGGGAAAAGAGACAAAAATGGGGTTTTGAAGGAATAAAATGGGGAAATGGAGGCCTTTTCAATAGCAGTTCCTTTCACAAACAGTGAGGCTTTTCAGTGGAAACAGCAAGGAATATTTCTTCAAAGGGAAAAAGACACATGGAGGCTTCAAGAATGATATGTTTTTAGAGGAAATGTATTTCTTGAAGGCTCAAAAAAAATTTAGCCACCTGTTTGCTTGTCAAAAAATTCATAGGTGGCTAACACTTTCCATAAATGTGTCAATTATTTTCCATTTATTGTAATTATCCTTGATATGTTACATAATTTTCATTATAAAATGTTATTCTTTGCATATATTTGTTGTTTCCACTTGATATTTCTTGTAGGAACTCATCTACACCAATGAAGAGGAGATCATGAGCTTGGAAGGCAAAGATTCAAGGTCGACATCAAGGATATTAGCATCAGATAGAGGTAGGAGATCTATCCTCCTTTGAATTTTCTAATATTAATTAGGAAATATTGCATGTAGTATTATTATGTAGTTGCTAGATCCTTCCATGGGACTAGAGGGATCGTTTATATCTGTAGAAAGGATTTCCTTCACAACACAACTATATGTGTATGAATGCAAACATGGGAATATGCATAAGTATAGGCATGAGTATTTTGTTTTCATGAGTTGTCAAGGTAGGGGAAGGAAGTGTAGGTGCATGAATGAGAAGATGTCTATAGAAATTGAAAGAATATATGCACGAGTTTGAGTTAGAAAATATTTTAGCTATAGGGAAATGTGGACTTGTGGATTGTACATACAATGAGTAAATAGTAGCAATTTGAAACAACAAAGAGCTAGTTTTAATGGGTCTATGTTCATATTGTGGTAATCAAGGAAGAAGCTAGATTATGGGTTTAAATGCATATGTTGTTGATGAAGGAAGAATATAGTTGGGGAAATTCAAGAGTAGAAGGGAAGAAATTGCACAGATATGATGTCTTACAGACTATTGCATGACTGGTGTTATGATTCAACAAAAAATATGGAGTTTAGATGGACTTGCAAATGTGTAGAAGAAAAATGTTTCCTGTCCAAGAAAGAAATCAAGGAAAAAACAGAACTTATATTATGGAACGTGTTTCCTTGAGTGCATGAAAGGTTTGGAGGGAAGAGAGGAAGGGATTGGAAGTAACAGTTATACCTTTGCATTGGTTTCTAGAGGGGTAGAAGTACACGATAACCGAGGTATTGTTCAAGAAAAGAGACATTAAAGTTGTTGTAAGAATGTATTAGAAACCTTTTTACTGGTAGTAGCAAGGAAAAGGAGGAACAATAGTTTCAATTAGTTTAGTTATTTGTGAAACAAGTGTTTTTTTTTTTGTAGTTATGTAAAATACAACTTTCCACCTCATTCAAAATGCCTTGCAACTTTTCTCATGATTTTAATTCATAGTTTCAGTCAGTTAATATTCTATAACAATACAATAGGCTACTCATTTTCGTGAGATCAAATTCTCCATTGTATTCAACATAAAAGAGCATGTGAAATTCAAGTCATTCTTGTGAGATCAAATTATTTTTGTCTCTAGATAGAGGATCACAAGAATGACGTTTTTCTTGCTATAACTGAAGGGAAAGAATTCTCCAAATATCTACATTATAGTGCAAGTCAACAAACCAGATCATCATTAGGTGATGACATTTGGTTAGAATTTGGTGATTTGGAGGAGAAGGGAATACAAACAACTACTCAACATTCAATAGAAATAAAAATTTATAATTATTTGCCTAAACAGAGAGATTGAAATGCAAATTATGATTCGAGAAGAGCCTCAACAATACAAATTTTCAGTAACATTCACCAGAAGCAAAAAAATGAGGACTCTATTAATTTCATTCCTCCTATTTTAGAGGAGTTTGTGGCTTATGGTTGAGATAAGGGAATCTTTGAAGGTCCTACTCAAGAAGCAATTGATCCTGGAAGACCATCTTTTCTTGAGCCAAGGCCTCATCCTCTGAGGGAAACACAAGGTGGCCAATCCATTTACACAATAACTTGTAAGGGGAATCAGCCATGGGCAGGGCTAGAAAGTGGAATCAGATTTTGGGACAAAATAAAGGCTTAACTCATTGAAAAAATAAGTAGCCCTTTTACTGGAGATGAAGATACAATTCCTTTTGTGCTTTTGGGTACATATTTTGTTCAAAGGGTCAAGAAGTAAATTTTATAGAATCATGACTAAATGAAACTTTCCAAACCTATCCTTTGGGAAATATTGGAAAGAAGAAATGAAACCCTCTATGAAAACAAATAATTCACATAAGACATGGATCTATATAAAGGCTAGGAAACATAGAAGCACCACTTACAGTTGGAAAAACCAAAAACAGGGAAGACAATTTTGTGACTAAGAAAGTAAAATTTTAGGGGGTGGAAAGTACCACTAGATATTTTTGTTCCTATTCCCATCTAAAAAAAATTCCTACAAAATGCATTGCAGGTTCTCATGTTGAGAATGCAACAAGGATTGTTTGAAATATTTCCACCCAAAAGAATTTCTGAGTTGAGAAGAAAACATAACATAAAATGGTTAAGAAAAATGGAGAAGCATTGAGTTTTTTTTAAAGCATTCAAAAGGAAATCAAGGATAACAATGTAATATTAATGCGATGCACACTACCAAGAGAAAAAAAAAGGAAGCACCACTCACATGTGACTAACAGGTGGAAAACCACCACTTATAGGTGGAAAAACCATAAAAAGGGAAGACATGTTTATGACTAAGAAATTCAAAATATAGGGGGTGGAAAGTACGACCAGATGATTTTCTACAAAATGCATTAAAAAAATTGATGTTGAGAATGCAGCATGGCTTGTTTGAAATACTTCCACCCAAAATAATTTCTGAATTGAGAAGAAAGCATAACATAAAACGGTTAAGAAAAATGGAGAAGCATTAAGTTTTTTTTTTTAAGCAGTCAAAAGGAAATCAAGGATAATAATATAATCTTGATGTGTTGCACACTACCTAGAGAAACAACCAGGAAGCCCTACAAGATTCTAGAGAAGGTGTAGAGGATCTCTTAAAGTCAGGAATCATGATATGAAGATTGTAGGAAAACATATGTAAAAGGTAGAGAAGATACCAGACATTGTATAGAAAGAAATGGAAGCATCATTAGAAGGAGAACTATCTGAAACATATGTAGAGGCTTTAGAAGAACCAAGAAATATATCTAAATGAGGAATATATTTTGAGCAAGGTTGGGTTGCAAAAATTCTAGAAAGTCAAAGTGAGGGTCAAGAAGAAGATTTTGCAAAATCAAAAAAGAAGGAAGAAAGTAATTTCATGAATGTAGTTAATTTCTACATACAAAATATGTTTATGTCCATTTGAGAACTCACCATAGTTTTTAGTTTATAAGAGTATACCGGTTTCCTTTGGGCTCTTATAACCATTTCTTTTGATCTCTTTTGAAATTAAAGGGTATAAAAGCATATTAAAGAGTTACTTAAGAAGTGGAAATTAGGTAGTATGACTAAGGGTACAATCCATCCTCTCTAGTAGATGCCATGAAATACCAACCAAGTACTACTGTTGGAAGGAAATAACACATTGGAAAGCAACAGAGTGTCTCCAAATACCAACCTACAAAACCAATATTCAAAAATTTGGAAATAAAATAAGTGTAGTTATAGCAATAACCGTTACCTTGACCATGAATAGTTTTTGACAGAAATAGGAAAACTGACTACCCTAAATGGATGGGGAAATGGATATAACCAATGCAAAAAAAAGCATCCTTAACAAAGCACTTTGAACAATCCACTTGATAACTTGGAAACTTAAATCTCACTTAATCAACTCTTTAGCAGTAATCAATATTATATCCTCTTTCTCATTTCTAAGTGTTGATTTCACTTCCCTTCCAAACAATTTTTATTATATATCCCCCTACTTTTAGTAGTATTGTGTCTAACTACAAACATATAAACTTGTGCAATAATAAAAAAACAATGAATTAAAACATCTCCATGTTGATCGAGGGAACCTGGAATATGAAAAATTTGAAGGAAAGGCCAAAAGTGAAAGAATAAAACATAATGTTCACCAAAAAAGCATCAAATCTGGGCTAAAACATATAAATGATATATAATTAAGTTAACCAAGGAAATCCTCAGATAATCAAAGCATAAGACCATAATGATAAATAGCGTTAAACTTAAAACTACAACCATATAATCAACTGAGAAGAATGGAATCCAAGTAATGAAGTAAAAAACAACACAATACATTTACTAATATAAGAAAGTACCAAAAATATAATCAACTGTCAAAATATGAAGCCAACACAAGTGCATCAAATTAATTCATTCACGGGTCTACATTTTAGATCAGGAAAAGGAGAATTTCATCCATCACTCACTACACAAAATCCATTGCTCCATGCATGATCAAAAATATAATATGAAACATGATTAAATAATAAAATATCAATCACATGCAATAAGCTACAATTTAGAGAAAATATCTTATTTCCTTCACAATGGTTTGGATTATGGATAAATAAAGTCTAAAGTAAAACAGTAGAAACCACAATATATTTCCAATTATAATTGTGATAAGACTTGTACATGATCTATCCAAAGGCCAAGAACAAGAAGCTTAGTAGCAATAGCTGGTAGGAATCCAATACCAATAACGAATAAATAAAGAAGTTCCAAGTTGCAGCTAGAAGAGTTTCCAAAAAAATAAATGGAATGCTTGAAATCAAACAAGTCAACAAATTTATTTTATGTTTTTGGTTGTGAACATTAAGTGAGTACAACATTCAACATTTTAACAAATATCAAACTTACTAGAATCTGTACATATTCAAAATATATTAGGACTTATTTTGTTTCTAAATCCAAGATTAGAATTTGAAAAAAAAAAAAAAAAATTTCAGCTAGTCTCAACCGCTATATAGAGGAACCATAATGTTGGGATTCGCTAGATTGACAAATTCCAAAGTTTGATATGGAAGTCCATGCTCATTAGAAAAATTAGGAAATTTAGACATGGTGATTCTAGAGTTGCTTCCATGGATTGAAAGATACTTGGGAGCCATTTATGCAGGTCTTTGACTGCAAATCAAATAAAACTATAAAGAGTATCATATTTCGATCTGACTGCATAGGTTGCATTAAGATCTAGTGGTTTACTTTTGGCAATATGAAAATCTCATCCTTTAGCAGCATGTTTCTTCACATACTTTATACGTATACTCAATAAAGTATCAAAATGGGCATGATAATGTTTTCCTAGCCTTATTAACAAATAATGTGGTGGTAGAGAAATGCAAAGGAGAGAAATTAAACTTTAAGATATATCTTCAATAAATCCTTATTTTCACCCATCTTATATGCATGAAATATATACAATATTAAATCCCTATAAGAACTTCTATGTTTTTTCTATTTTCAACATGTTATGGATGTTAATCAATATTTTCAAACTTAAAAGCCCATGTGGTGTAGAGCAATCGGTGATGGGGTGCATTGTTAAGGCACTCCGTCTGCAAGGTCACCGATTCGAAACCCATGGGTGATTAGGATTAGTCTAAACTATCAAATATATATATATATATATATATATTCAAACTTAAAATATATGGTTAAAGTAGCCAATGATAGAGTTAGACGGTTTAGCAAAACTGATGATAACCAGATGGACTCAATTGTGTTTCCATTCTTAATCATTAAGAGGTTTATCTTCTAGTAAACCAGATTTACAATAAAAAGGATTTTCTTCCTTAGTCTATTTATGTATATTATTCCAAGATAGAGTTATACACATAAAGAGAAAAAGAAACATCCTTGACAGGAAAATGTACACTTTCATCATAAAGGATCTTTTACAATAAAATTACAGAGCTCAGACTCATGAAGTTCTTGAGATGTTGCCATACACAACATTTCAATCTGAGGGAAATTTCATTCAATATACAAGAGAATGTGACATTTTAGTCATTCTTGTGAGCTCAAACTATTCAGGTATTTGGACGGAGGACCACGAGAATGAAGTTTCACTTGCTATAATTGAAGGGGAAAATTATCTAAATATATACATTATAGTGCATGTGAAAAAACCAAATCATCATTAGGTGATGACATTTGGCTGGACTTTGGTGATTTGGAGAAGGGAATACAAACAACTACTCAACATTCAATAGAAACAAAAAATTATAATCACCTACCTAAACAGAGAGTTTTGAACACAAAAACTGATTTGAGAAGAGCCTCAATAATACAATTTTTCGATAAGATTCATCAGAAACAAAAAAACGTGTTTTTCGGTGAGATTCATCAGTCAATAGTTATAAGAGTATAACAATTTCCTTTGAGATATTTTGAATTAAAGGGTATACAAAGCATATTAAAGACTTATTTAAGAAGTGGAAATTGGGTAACATGACTAAGGGTACAATCCATCCTCACTATTCGATGCCATGAAAGACCTACGAAGTACTACTGTTGGAAGCTGATAACACGTTGGAAAGCTACAAAGTAACTCCAAATGCCAACCTACAAAACTAATATTCAGAATTTTGAAAAAACAAGAAGTGCAGTTATAGAAATAATCGTTACCTTGACCATCGAAAAACTTTGATAGAAACAGGACAAGCAACTGCCCTAAATGGATGGGGGAATGGAGATAAGAAACTAAAAAAAATCATCCTTATCAAAGCACTTCGAACAATCCACTATTAACGCAAACAGAATGATGGAAAATGCAAAGAAGTCATTCAGTGGAAATTAAAACACCATATTATCACTAAGCGTTTGCCACAACATAAATAAGTGAAAAATTGTTGAAGTGAAAGAAGTTATCACAACCAAAAATGAAAAAGTGAAAGGTGGTTCTATTGGAAGACAAAAAAATGACAACCAAAATTCCATAATTATGGGATAAAGTTTTTATTCAAAATATTAAACCATACACCACTTCGAAATTAAGGATCATTCAAAAACTAATGCACTCAAAAACCTAGTTTCTACTTCAACCAAAAAGTTTGTTGATACAAAACAAGATTGTATGTGGGAGATTCCATGGATAAATAATTAGTATCAGTGGATGTTCGAGGTGGACGTAGCCCAAACTGGGTGAACCACGCATATTTGTGTCTCTCTGGTTTTATGTGTTTTGTGTGCTTTTGTTTTCCGCATATTTTATGTGTTGCATTGCTCTGTAATATACAATTTACTAAAATTTTCGTCATTATTTTTCCCTCGAGATTGGATTGTTCGAAGTGCTTTGTTAAGGATTTTTTTTTTTTTAGTTTCTTATCTCCATTTTCCCATCCATTTAGGTCAGTCACTTGTCATGCTTCTGTAAAAAAGTTTTCGATGGTTAAGGTAATAATTATTTCTATAACTGTACTTCTTCTTTTCCAAAGTTTTGAATATTGGCTTTGTAGGTTGGTATTTCGAGTTACATACCATTTATTTCAACACAAAACACATACATACCTCCAAGAAAAATGAAGCCGCCTCCAAAAAATTTCTTCCAAAAAAGTTCTTTAAACCCAAACTTTGAAGAAAATTTTTTGAACTCAAACCAAGTTGTAAAATGAAATGAAGTGCGAAATGTGCGAAAATTGTGAATCATTTCGCGGCAATTTATATTGACGCGAAATGTGTGTTTTGTAGGGGGCTCCACAAAATTTTCCGGCCGACGGAGAGTTACACAATAGTTCGGCCGAACTTTTGATAAGAAGTTCGGCTGAACTATTAAGACGTTAGTTTTAACGACGCGTAAGAGAAAAACATAGTTCGGCCGAACTTGGACTAAAAGTTCGGCCGAACTAACGCGTCACCAATTACGCAAAACCAGGCTCTAAAAACGGTTCTGCAACTTTGGACTGATTAAACTCCATGAAAGGTTGTTAATTAACTGTCGGAACCAAGACAAGCATTTTCAGAATTGAATCTATTTTCAGGAAATATAACTTTTATGGAATTTCGTAAACGTTTATTAATTTTAATTATTTTTCTAATAAAATGGGTGCAAACAATTTCTGAGGGTCATTGTGATTCAATGAAATCAAAATTTTGTATCTCCCAAAATACATTGTAAAAAAAATTGAAAAAATTATGGGGCATTACATTGGTCCATTGACTCTAATGGGTAGCTTTTAGATTTTTAGTTTATAACTTATATGTTAAGAAATTTGTTGCCACGCGAAACATATCAAAAATACGCAGTTTTTCGTATTGGACCAGTTCAAAAAATTCTAGTAATTATGATATGCATCCATTGGCTTTGTAAATATGACGAAAACAAATTAGACTCTGTCTAGATTGTTGTAACACATTTTGTTTTTTCAAAAACACAAATTTTCAATGAATACAGCATTGCGACATAACATGACTTCTCATAAATCCTTTGATTGTTAAGAAACACACACTCAAAGAAACGCTAAGTTGACATATCAAATCTGCATAAAAAAATTTCAAAAAAAAAGTAATAGAAAGCTAACAAAATTTCTCACAACTTTTATTTTTATCGCAAAATGAAATTCTACACAGAAAATTTGTTATAGTTTGCAGAAAGTTGAAGAACCGAAAAAAATGAAATTTTTTTCTCAAAAAAGGGCAAAAAGTGTAACCCAGCTTCACATTTCTGCTCTTCTTTGTTCAAAAACTTTTCTTCAAATTTTGGATTTAAAGAATTTTTTTGGAAGAAATTTCTTGGAGGTGGTGTGATTTTTCTTGGAGGTATGTACGTGTTTTGTGTCGAAGTACGTGTTTTGTGTTTTTTAAAGTGTGTGTTTTGGATTGGATTACGTATTTTTTACAAAAGATTTTTTTAAATTAAATCTTTTGTGATATTTTTTGTAATTGAGTTATTGTCTAATTTTTTGAAGGAAAATTTTTGAACCTCATACCCTATTATCATGGGAAATCGAAGAACTTGTGTGAGAAAATATGATCGAAAAAGAGACCCTGAGGAACGTAGAGAAGAGACGAGACAATATCGCAAAAGAAAGTTAGAAGCCCTCTCAAATATTGAAGAGGAAAATCAACCTCAAGCAGAAATTGAAGCAGGTATGTAAATGTAAATATTACGTGATATATTGATATATATTTAAAATTTTCCTAATGTAAAATGTTAAGCTTAATTTTTATTTGATGAACTAGTTTGAAAAATATTTTGTTTGATGTAAACAGACAGAGATATTCCTCAAAATATTGAAGAAGAAAATCAACCTGAAGCAGAAATTGAAGCAGGTATGTAAATGTAAATATTATGATCTATTAATATATTTTTAAAGTTTTCCCAATGTAAAATGTGAAGCTTAATTTTTATTTGATGAACTAGTTTGAAAAATATTTTGTTTAATGTAAACAGACAGAGATACTCCTCAAAATATTGAAGAATAAAATCAACCTCAAGCAGAAATTGAATCGGGTATGTGAATGTAAATATTATGATCTATTGATATATTTAAAATTTTCCTAATATTTATTGACATATTTATTAATTTAGTTATTTATTGAATATGTACTATTTTTTCGAATATGTACAGATGAAATCACTATCGATAATGATATGTTACAAAATGTCGACACTCACACATATGGAGATAAAAAACCTGACCATGTTATACGATATCGTGTCGATAGAATTTTTGAAAAGTATTTAAAAAATGAGCAAGTGACAGTTCAAGCTCAAATGTTGAAAGGTCTCCTATCATCAAGGAAATTAAAAGAAGCGACGACACTATTGGGTATTCGAAAATCAACCAAAGATAAAAAAATGAAAGAAGAGGTGATAAAAATATGAGTAGTGCTATAGAGTCAATTAAGAGATCTAGAGATAAAGATGTTTCAAATATACGTAGAGGAATACAAATGGCAATGGTTTCACCAAGTACTCAAGAGAATCGTTTGAATCTAACATCTATGGCACGAGCACTGGGAACCTCGTGAAAAACTCTGCACAAACATCGAAAATTTCGACTGCAAATAGATGTAAATGATGAACTCGCTTGTTGGAGAGCTATTTGTAGGCAACCATACAAAGATAGACTTGGAGAAAATGTTAAAAAAATAATATATGAATATTGGAAAAACAATTCGTGTGTTTCACCAACTGCAAGACATGTGATGCGAAGAAGAATAGCACGAAATCAATACGAAGAACATGAAAAAAATCTCTTGGAAACCACTCAAATAGAGTTATTCAACAAGTTCAAAGAAGAGAATCGTCAAATTCATGTTTCACTTAGTGCTTTTGTTCAACAAAAACCATGGTATGTAAAACCTATCACCGTACGCGACACTTGTTGTTGCCGTTATCATGTGGAATTTGAGTTATATTATGACACATTCCTTGATTTAGGTAGAACATTATGGAAGGATTCACCTCCTCCTTCCACTATCCATGAATTCATATCTCAAATTCTATGTGAAAGAGAAAGCGATGAACTATTTTACAAAAAGAAATGTGTTGGTGGTAAAAAATGCGATGATTGTGAAAATTTGACTAAATTTCAAAACAAATATCGTATTGATATAAATGATCAATCATTGTCCAACATGAAAGTGAAATGGAAGAGATATGAATATATCGATACATCGATTCAAGGTGCAAATAGTGTTAAAAGAATTGAATTACTAGAAGATGAAATTTTTCTGATAGACTTTTTGAGAAATTTTGAGGCAGAAATTTACAAATACACCAAGCATTCCCATAGAGCTCGATGGCAAGACTTGCAATTCAAAAAATCTCGTGAATTTTTTCCACCAGGGACCATTTTGTCAGTGATTGATTTTGCGGAAAACTACACATTTGTTCCACAAAAAGAAATTCAGAGTGAATACTATCATTCTGACCAAGTCTCCATGCTCATCCATATTCTATATAGACATGCTAAAAAAAATGTCGATCATATAGAAAGCACGAGTGAAAATCGACATATCATTAAAGAATATCACTTTTATATCAGTGACGATCGTACACATGATGCATGTTTTGTACAACATTGTTTTGGAAGAATTTATGATTCATTGAAAAATCGTGGAATAACATTCAATGAACATTGGATATGGTCAGACGGATGCGCAGGTCAATTCAAATCTGTACGATCATTTTTTTGGTTGTGTCGTCTTCATAAGAAAACCTGCATTAAACATTGTTGGAATTTCTTTGAGACTGGCCATGGAAAAGGAGAACATGACGGTGCAGGAGCATGCATAAAACGAGTACTTCGAAGATATCAAATGAACCACTTTGCACGCCGACTTGTGAACGCTGAAGAAGTTGTTCAATGGTGCAAAACTGATCTAAGCCATGAGATTAACCCATCAAGAGAAGTGCGAAGGTACATTCAATTTAATTTATATTGGAAATCTAATTTTAAACATTGTACATTTATCATGCAATGATTATTTTTAATTGTATTTTGATATCATATTTACAAATTCTTTTTCTAATTTTTTATATAAAGGTTTTTCTGGCATATTGGAATCGGAGACATAAATAGATCAATTGGAAATGACGTTGAAACAATAAAAGGGACTCGAAAATTGCATTCAATTCAAACAAAGTTGTCCACAAATGTGTTTGCATTGGATAAAAGAAAATATTCTTGTTTTTGTGATGTTTGCATAGACAACAAAAAATCCAATGACGTCTGTGAAAACAAAATGTATGTGAACGATTGGAAACATACAGAGCTAAATACAAAGGGAAAAATGTCTATTGCAATGTTTGAAGAAATGGAATCAGATGAAACTACAATATCATCCGATGGTGATCGAGTTTCTGGTCTTGTTAGAGAAGGTAACATTTGAATTACTTTTTAATGATTTAAAGATCTACAAATAAATTTAAATATGCATAATTAAATGTTAAATTTATTTTATTGTGCAGGAGATGTTTTCGCTGTAATTGCACCTATTGACAACGATGAAAATGTAAAGTATTATTTGATGCGTTGCACTGAACAAAAAATGAAATTATTACAAGACTATAATGATCACGGATTTCAGTATGACAAAGGGTCTATTATACTGAAAGGTTATTTTTTCAAACAAACTCGTCAAAGTGGAGATTTTGTTTACTTTGAAGACTATGAACCTGATTCCATAAGTTGTCAGTATAGTCACTTGGTGTGTGCAGCACGCATAAAGTTGATAGAAGTTCAATCAAAGAAAAAATCAAAAATTAAGAAATGGAAAATGTCAAAATCCGATCATGAGCGGATTATTGAGGATGGAATTCCATTAGAATTTTTTTGAGTGAAGTGTCAAACAATTTATTATCTTTGGATTAAATATGTTTTAGAACTTCCAGTACTCAACTTGACTGTGCCCGCTTATGTTGTTTGTGATTTATCATGCCTAAGTATTTGGGTCTAGCCGTGCTGGTATCATTTAGTAGTTTTCTATACATGTGTATTGATTAAATATTTATATGTGTTAGGATATATATATATATATATATATATGTATATATATATATATTCCCTAGATGAATTAATTTGTTCCATATATAGTTCTCGATGACCATCTCAGTTTAATTGTTTCACTTGTGCTTATGAGTCAAATTAAGTTATGACCAACCTCAAAGACGATAACAAGTAGTTTGTCCTTGCTGGAATCTAAACTTTAAATTTCAATTTTAATGTGTATGTCTAGACTCTTTCCTTTGTGTTCTGGTCAAAAGGTAGATTCTACTTTTGTTTCAGGTTTTTCCAGTAAAGAATTGCCACCAAATGATTGCCTAAAATCTTAATAATTAATACCATATATATCTCACTCTCCAGTATTATTAGGTTTAATTAAGTTATAACACAAAAATAAATCTACATTGTTAATAATTTTTTGTGCTTACACTAAAATCAATGCACACTATTAATCCAATGGCTTTAAAATTAATGTACCATCATACATCTAATTACATCAAATCAGAAATCATATCTGATGAAATCAATGGGGATTGTCTTGTTACAAGTAACATAATTTCAATTTACCATATGTGCAAATGCAGGTTTTGAATGTTGTGTAGCTTGACTCCAAATAGAAGAAAAGAGATATCAACGCCTTAGAAATAAGCCACTTCAAGGGGGCAACCTTCAATACATTACATGAATGAACAATTCTTGGATGATACAAATTACAAAACCTCCTTTCTATATATAGGAGTCCATGGGGCCATAATGTAATCCTAGTGGGGCCACAATGTAATCCTAGCCGACCTAACAATAATAATTTAAGGGCACAATAATAACAATATGGGGGTTACGGGGGTACAATAATAACAATAAGGGGGTTACAATAACAACAATAAGGGACAATACTAGTAATATAGGGACCTAACATGCCCCTCTCCTTCAAAAAAGTGTTGTCCTCAACGCTTGAGTAGCTCTGGGTGCTTCTGTATAGAATTCTCATCCTCCCATGTAGAATCTTCAGTGGGTAAGTTCTTCCACTTGATGAGATACTCTGAAATTGATCGATTCCGTAGTTGTCGAGTTCTTGTTTCCATGACCGCTTCTGGTTCCAATATGATTTTTCCTTCCTCATCAAGTTCTGGCAATATTGTTTGAGCTGGAAGATTTTCTCCTATAACCTTCTTTAAGCATGAAACATGGAAAACTGGATGTACTCGCGAAGAAGCAGGAAGCTCCAATTTGTATGCCATAGTACCAATCTTTTGCAACACCTTGTAAGGACCATAGTACTTTGGCTATAATTTATTATCCTTCTTAGCTTGCTTGAGGGACATTTGTTTATATGGTTGTAGCCGTAAAAATACCCAATCTCCTATATCAAAACTTCTCTCGCTGCGATGTTGATCTGCCTCTTGTTTCATTCGATTTTGTGCCAAATTCAGGTTATCCTTTAAGAGTTGGAGAACTTCTTGCTGATGCTCGACGTGATCTTCCACTGCTTGAACCTTCGAATTTTCCCTTAAAGATGATGTGATCGATGGTGGATGATATCCATAAGTGCCATAAATGGGGTCATTTTTGCTGCAGTATGGAAGGAAGTGTTATACCACCATTCAGCGAGAGGTAACCACTTGACCCATTGTGTTTGTTTATCGGATACAAAACAACGAAGATATCCTTCCAAACATTTATTTACTATCTCAGTTTGACCATCAGATTGAGGATGATAAGATGAGCTATGAGCTAATTGAGTACCCAAACAAGAAAATAACTCCGTCCAAAAATTTCCAGTATAAATGGGATCTCTGTCGCTCACAATAACCCTTGGGCTTCCATGTAGCTTTTGAATTCTGTCCATAAATGTAGTAGCAACTGTACTTGCTTTAAATGGATGAGATAATGCACAAAAGTGTGCATATTTGGTAAGTCTATCAACTACCACCATGATGACACTCTTTCCTTCGGACTTAGGTAAACCTGTGATAAAATCCATTGAAATCTCCTCCCAGCGTTGACTTGGAATGGATAAAGGTTGTAGAAGTCCTGGGGTCTTAATTGTTTCCACTTTATTCTGCTGGCAAACCAAACATTCCGCCACAAACTTTCGAATATCAGATTTAAGGCCATCCCAAAAAAATTCTTTCTTCACCCAGTGGTAAGTTTTTAAAAATCCTGAGTGTCCTCCTAAAGGAGAAGTGTGCAATTCCAGAAGAATCTTTTGTTTTAGTTGGGAATTCTTACAAAGATATAAGCGATCTTTGTACCATAAGGAATCATTTTTCCAACTAAATGTATCGGATGTACTAGGATCTTGCTGCAACTTTTGAATGAGTGTCCATACATCTTTGTCCTTCTTCCATTCATCTCTTGCTTCGGTTATCCAATCCGGTTGGATAATAGAAATGGCACAAAGCAATGCTTCCACCTCTTCATTCTTTCTTGAGAGTGCATCTGCAGCAACATTAAGCTTTCCTTTTTTGTAGATTATTTCAAAGTCATAACCCAACATCTTTGTGACCCATTTTTGCTGCTCTTCTGATGATAGTCTTTGTTCCAAAAAGTGTTTAAGACTATCATGATCGATTTTTACCTTGAAGTGTCTTCCCATTAGGTAAGTTCGCCATTTCTTTAGTGCATGCAGTATTGCTAACATTTCCTTCTCATAAATAGGTTTATGTAAATACTTTCCTTTGATTGGACGACTTTCAAAAGCAATGGGTCTTCCTTCCTGCATTAAAACCGCACCAATTCCATTTTCTGAGGCATCACATTCCACAATAAAGGTTTTTGTGAAGTCTGGCGTAGCTAAGACCGGTGCTAGGCACATTGCCTCTTTAAGACGTTCAAAGGCCTTAGTTGCTTCATGAGTCCATGAAAATGCATCTTTCTTCAATAATGTTGTTAGAGGTGCTGCTATTCTCCCATAATTCTTAACAAACTTGCGATAATAGCCTGTTAACCCGAGAAATCCTCGCAACTGCTTTATTGTCTTGGGGACTTTCCATTCCTTAATGGCTTTAATTTTGTTAGGGTCCACTTTAACACCCTCGTGAGATATAATATGACCCGGATATTCCACCTCTTGTACTCCAAAGAAACATTTGGATGTTTTTGCATATAATTGTTTCTCCTGCAATAGTTTGAGCACCCTGTCAACATGTTCAACATGATCCTTCCAAGACCTGTTGTAGATTAGTATATCATCAAAAATACTAGCACAAATTTTCTAAGGAAGGGTTTGAAAATGGAATTCATCAACCCTTGAAATGTAGAAGGTGCATTGGTAAGGCCAAAAGGCATGACCAAAAATTCATAATGACCCTCATGAGTTCGAAATCTTGTTTTTGGAATATCTTCAGTCTTCATTCTAATTTGATGATATCCTGAACGAAGATCCAACTTGGTAAAATAAATTGCTCCATGTAATTCATCCAATAATTCATCAATCAAGGGAATGGGAAATTTATCTTTAATGGTGAGCTTATTGAGCTCCCTATAATCTGGATACATTCGCCATGATCCATCCTTCTTGTGTACCAATACTACAGGAGCAGAGAAAGAACTTTGACTAGGTTGAATTATACCCGCCTCTAACATTTCTGCAATCATACGTTCAATTTCGCTCTTTTGGAAGTAAGGATATCTATAAAGCCTGATGTTTGGAGGAACACTTCCTGGAATCAAATGAATAGCATGATCATGATCACGAATAGGTGGGAGTCCTTTGGGAGTTTCAAACACCTTGGAATGATTGTCCAAGACTTGTTGGAAATCTGCAGAAATAGATGATTTTGATGTCGGAACTTCTAGTGAGCATAATTGTGCAATTACGCCTCGTTGTTCTTTCTTTAGAAGCTTTGTCATGACATTAGAGCTTATTATCCTTCCTGGCTTCCCTTCAATACCCCTTAATTCGACTTCCTTTCCTTCTGAAAAAAATTTCAAGAAAAGTTCTTGAAAATTAAAAGCTATCGTCCCCAAAGATTGTAACCATTGTACTCCTAGTACAACATCAACACCTCCCATAGGAATGGAAAGCATTGGACTATTCAATACATATTCCCCATGGTTAGCTTGATATTATGGCATTTTCTAGAGCAATTTATAGTTCCTCCATTTGCAACCATCACTTGACATTCTGGTGTTGGGTATAGGAAACAATTCAATTCCTTGGCTACCTTACAATGAATAAAATTATGGGTGCTACTGAATCAATCAACACTATTACCTTTTTCTTCTTGATATGTCCTTCTATCTTGAGAGTTTGAGGAGTGGTAATTCCTGCCAATGCATTACACGATATGGTCGGACTCATTTCTTCCTCTTCTAGGGTTGGTTTCTGGTGTATATCCTCTTCTTGTTCATTTTCTTCTTCCTCTTCACAATCTATGTAAAATAATTTATTCTCAGCACACTTATGACCTTTAGTGTATTTTCTATCACAACTGTAGCAAAGCCCTTTTGCTCTTTTTCTTCCAATTTTTGTGGTGTCAACCTTGTAGGTTGTGGAAATCTAGGCGTAGCAACACTTCCTTCTTTATAGAATTGAGTGGTAGGCTTCCTTGTCGCCATAATTTTACATTCAGCTTTTCTTGCCAACCTGAATGCCTTCTCCAATGAATCAGGTTCCAAAACGCGAACTTCATGTTGGATGTTATCCTTTAAAGTGCCTATGAAGAGATCAATCCTGTGTTCCTCTGGAATATCGGTTACCCTTATATTCAATTTTTGGAAGTCCTCAATGTGCTGCCCCACTAAACCCTTTTGTTTGAGATTTATCAATTGGCTAAAGAAGGTGTTGCTCTTTGTATCCTCATAATGTGCTATCATTTCCTCGTAAAAATTGACCAAGTGACAATTTTTTTACGGGAGCAAAGCCATCGATACCATACAAATGTATTTTGTTCTAAATGTAAAGTTGCAATGCGTACCTTTTGTGTGTTTTGCACGTTATGGAGATCAAATATTGCTCCATCTGTAGTATCCATGTTACAGGATCCTTTCCATCAAACTTCCTCATATCCATTTTTGGAATATGGTGGTTCTTTCCACCAACATTCGAGTTTATGGAATCATGATTAACATTTATTTTGTTCTCATCAGGAGGTTCTTCTCCTATATTTCCGCCATTAGGAATCATTTATGGTTTTAAGCTTGTCATCAAGCCTTCCATGTATGCTTTTAGATCATTCTTCATGTTTTCCATGTTGTCTTTCATGTCATCCATCTTAGCTTCCATGCCCACTTCCATGCCCTCCATCTTAGCTTCCATCTTAGCTTGCACACCATCCATCTTAGCTTCCATGCCTTTCTTCAAACCATCCATCTTCACTTCCACACCTTTCTTCAAAACTTACATTTCATTTTTTGCTGCTCTTTGCGAGAGTGAAATTTGTTGCACTTGTTCTTGTAATTTTGATAGATCATGTTGCAATTCTTCATCTTCATGAGTCATGGTAGAGCCTTCTGAAGGCTTGATGGGTGTTGAATTCTTTTTAGGGGCCATTTTTAGAATTCAATATTGATATCTATTCTACAATGTGCCCTTGGAATCAATTCAACTTGATTCTTCAAACAAGACTTATGCAATTTGGGAAAAAAAAATACACACCTTTTACTAGCTTTTAGGAGCTCGATATTGAAATTGAATTATCTCTGTATTTGAAAATCTTTGATATCTGAAATTCAGCTCTGTAGTATATCTCTGAAGCTTCTTTCAAATGCCACAGGTCTGACCTGATTTGGATTCTCCAAGACAAATTTGTGTCCAATCTCCCACAATGACCTAATTCTGGACTGGTTCATTAGAGCGAACTTGTACGACTTGCCACGTGTCACTGTTTTGTCCTTTGTCTCTGAAATTGATAGCGAAGAAACTATAGGTTGTGTACTTGCGACCACTTTTGACGGCACTCCAATCCAATCTTCAGAGAGAGATTTATTGAACTTTTCCCACGATCACCTCTTTGAGATGAAATTCAGGAGCCTGAAAAAGCACTACCTTCCACAGATCATATCTCCAAAAATATTGCGAACCAAGCTCTGAAATTTTTTGACGAATTTCCTCAAGATTTCAGCTTCGCACCATATGAATTTCAGACTCTGAAACTTCGTACAAAAAAATTTATAGCGCAATTGCCACGATGACCTGTTTATGAGCCTGAAAAAATACCTGACTTCCACAGATGATATCTCCGAAATTATTGCGAACCAAATTCTGAAATTGTTACACAAGCTTCCTCAGGATTTTTTCTTCGCACCCTAAAAATTTCAGCTTCTGAAACTTTGTAGAAAAAAAGTTATAGTGAAAATGCCACGATGATCCTTTTGGAGCAGCGAAACCCTAGAATCCAAAGCTCTGATACCAAATGTTGTGTAACCGGCTCCAAAAATAGAAGAAAAGAGGTATGAACGCCTTAGAAATAAGCCACTTCGAGGAGGCAACCTCCAATACATTACATAAATGAACAATTCTTGGATGATACAATTTACAAAACCTCCTTTCTATATATAGGAGTCCATGGGGCCATAATGTAATCCTAGTGGGCCACAATGTAATCCTAGCCCACCTAACAATAATAATTTAAGGGCACAATAATAACAATATGGGGGTTACAGGGGTACAATAATAACAATAAGGGGGGCTACACTAACATAATAAGGGGCTACACTATTAATATAGGGACTTAACATTGAAACCATCCAAAACTTTAAGTTTTAAAACCCTTTGATTATATATTGTGCAACATTAAAAAATTAAGCAATTAAAGTTCATTAAATATCACATGCAAAATGTAGATTGAAACCATCCAAAACTCGAGTTTTAAAAACTTCACATGCCATGCTAATTATAATTCAACTATCCAACAAGAACATTTAACAGATTAAATATCACATGCCAAAGTTGTTTCAAGTTTCCGGTAAAATTTGTCACCGAATGACCTACTAGGATATTATAAATACTAACTTTGTAAGATCATTTGGCATTCGGAAAAATTCGAAAGTCTTAGACTGTCAATCAATTTAAAGTATCATTCACCCTAGGGAGTGTAAAATATTAAATGTAGGTTGGTGACGATGCTCACTCCTAGCTTGAAGCAGCGCCAATGACCAATTCTTTAATGAATTCCAATGCACTAGACCAAAGTTGGTTCAACCTACTTGGTTTTTCATCCAAGAAATTCCAAGGATGGACTATCTGGACAAACTGCTGAAATTGAAAAGCTTGACATGGAGATACAACAAGGTGAACAAAGACTTCAAGAACTCTTTATGGAAAGGGCTCACTTGAAGGAAAGAAGCACCACATTGCAGGCTAAAGTCAAGAACATGGAAGATAAGATCAAGAGGGACTTTCTTGATCCGAAACCTATTGGTTTGAAGAAAGAAAATGCATGTGTTGGCACACTTGGAAAAGAAGACGACCACACTATGAGCATTGGTGCACTTCGTTTGGAAGGATTCAATATATGTCGTATTGGAGCAATTAGACAGAATTCGAAAAGGAAAGAGCTTGAACCAATTCAAGCAGACCCAGGATCGGATTGTTCTATGGAGCTTCATGAGAAGAGATATGTGAAAAGGACTGTTAAGCCAAGGGCTAGTTCTAAAGACATATTGGAAGAGGAAATGTCGAAGAAGATTGCGGAAGTAAGGCGCAAGACAAGGAGGAGGAATGATGATGAAAGTTCCTTGGACTTGAGATTCGTGTCTACAACCGTACATGGGAAAAAGTTCTCTGATTTGATAGACACGGGGGCTACCCATAGCTTCCTAAGTCAAAAGGCAGCTTCATCTCTTAGAAAGAGGAAGGCTAGCATCGAGAAAGAGTTGAGTGCTTTCAAGGCAATCAATTCGAGGATGAAAGCAGTGACTAGTGTCATGAAAGGCACACATGTGAGAGTAGGGTCATGGTTTGGAAAGATAGACTTAAGAGTCATTAACATGGATGATCATTCTATGGTGTTGGGACGAGACTTCATGGTTGCAGCACAAGCCATACCAATGATGGACCGAGACATTCTCTTAATTCTTGTGATCAATCTTAAACTATTTTCTGAACTTCTATTCTTATTGTCACCCTTAATATTTTGTCATCTTTCCGTATCGATTATATTAAAAAGAAAGTATAAATCATAAATCATAAACCATTTAAATATTTAGCTTGAACTATTGTAGTAAACACCATACCTCAAGTCTCTCTTTCTCTCCAATATTATTAGGTTTAATTATTATAACACAAAAATCGTTCTACATTGTCAATAATTTTTTGCGCTTACACTGAAATCAATGAACACTATTAATCCAATGACTTTATAAGTAATGTACCATCATACATGCAATTATATCAAATCAGAAATCAACATATACTGTAATGAAATCAATGGGGATTGTCTTGTTACAAGTAACATTTCAATTTACCACATGTGCAAATGTAAGTTCACATTCTATCATTCATGTAGTTTTAAAAACTTCAGATGGCATGCCAATTATAATTCAACTAGATCCAACAAAAACATTTAACATTAAATATCACATGCCATGCCAATTATAATTCAACTATCCAACAAAAACATTTAACATTAAATATCACATGCCATGCCAATTATAATTCAACTATCCAACAAAAACATTTAACATTAAATATCACATGTCAAATATAATTCATATGACAACATTACTTCACATTCACATGCCAAAAGTACTAAAACCATCCAAAAATTAAATAAAACAAATTATATAATAGTTCATTGTAATAAAATATGTCCAAAAATTGTAAATCTCACTTGAGTATCAAACTATATCAAGTTTAACAAATTTTAAAACCATCTAAATTTTGAAATCAAATCTGTAAATCTTGTCCATCAAAAGGAGGATCTCTAGCGTCTGGGTCTCGAGTCGCCCTATCCTGTCAATATGAAACCATCATACACAATGCACATGTACTTGAACATTAAAATTTGAATTTTTAAAAATGAATGAGAATATATATATCTAGAACTTCATGTAAAAAACAAAATATAACAAAAAAATCATGCAATACCTCATAAGGTTCCCTCTCCATTTGATGGACAGGTTCTGCCATAGAAACATCTGCAATGGTAACTTGTACAATATACATGTACAGTTAAATATAAATATATATATACATAAATAATTTATATAAATTAAAAACTTTCAAATGAAAATGCACGTGTACATATATAAACTTATTTGAACAATAATATTAAAAAAAGAACTAAAGACAACTTGTTCAAATGCTGTGGATGTTCCTATCTCCATCGCTAGAGTCCTCGGATTAAAAAAATCTTCTATACGAACCTAAATTCAAAAATTTTTAAATAACTCAAAATATAGATCTCTCTCTCTATATATCTCAATTTTTAATGGAACTTTTTGAGGTAACATAAATTTTGAACTTGTGAAAAATTGTCCATACTTGTACATCTCCTAATGAAGTAGAAGGTATATCTCCTAAGGAAGAAGAAGGTATAGCCATCCCAAAAACATCAGACGGAATCGGAATCTGTTAAAACATTTAAAATCAAATTATATATATACATACATGTACATGTGTGGCAACAATTATTTATTTTAGAGTCACTTAAAAAACACTAACATACATGTGCCAACATATCATGATGGTCAGACCTATCTGCATCGTTTGAGCCATAGGTCCCGAACGTAATATTAACATTTTCATCACGCATCATGCCTGAGAACTGCAAATGGTGTTTTAACATATAATCATACATTTTTGTTAGATTAATGTACACATACAAATAAATGTATACATGTACATACACATGTATATGTAAATATAATTTCAAACCCTAAGGTCACTAACACATACCGTTCTGGTGCCCTCTTCCTCATGAAAAATTAGGTCTTGCAGACCATTGCGACAATTTATTTCATATGTTCGGAGATCTTCAACATTCATGTTGTAAATCTCCTCATCTGTACGGTAAACAAAATTGGCACGTGCATTTTCACGTGCTCTTTGTCGATTTAAAAAAATATCGACTCCACTCAATCCGTTATGAACATTGTCGATCATAACATCTCTTGCTTCACGACTTACTTGAGAAGTCGCATCCATCTCTGATCGCAGGGTTTCGACTCGAAACGGTCGACTCACCAATGGCGGCTCAGGGCGAGGCAACTCCACATCTCGCTTAGCGCCCTTACGTTGATATAATCGACCTCTCCCCGGGCCAAAAAATTCTTAAGGAAGGTCATTGTAGTCGGGTTTCATACCCAAAAAAAATTCTACATAAAACATTTGTGCAAAATAAACAGGAACCTCATCGTTCCATGGAAGCCTTCCAAAGGCCGCAAGATGTCGATCATACAAATATTTTGCTTTGTCTGGGTGCTTGAAATATTGCACCTTCAACATTTTTCTTTTTGGCCCTTCCTTATAATTAAACATTGACTTAGCATCATCTCTTGAAACTTTTTGTTTTATGTCCTGCCATTTATCGAGACCTATCACTGTTTCTTTTCTCTTTCTCATCAATTCTACAAACGAATCAGTCGTTGGCCCCAAATTTTTGTACACTTTTACCATTTCACTCAATGAATGTGTAACTATTTCGAGGCTTTGTCTACTCTCAGCAGGTAGAGACAAAGCCTCGATATCTCTTTGCAATTTTGCATGAAGGCTTTGACACCTTTGTAAGGTGCATTCCGCCATGTTCGTTTCCCATGGTATATCAGTAATCTCAGCCGGATAAGTTGTGCTAGGTTGACAACCTTCTTCTTCAATGTAGCGCGTTGCCCTGCGTCTTTTTTGACCACTGGCTCGAACATTTTCAGCCTCTGCATCAATATATATAAAATTTCATATATTAGAAAAAACACGTGTAAAAAAAGTTGTACAAATTTAATGAAAAAATATTGAAATTGATGGAAACCTTGATGTTGTTGGTTAACATCTTCTCCAACATGACCCTGCTGAGAACCAGACCCAGAATGACGCTGCTGAGAACCAGACCCACAGTGACCCTGTTGAGAACCAGCAGCCGTTGATTGGCCTTCGGGGGAATAAATATCACCCCCTTCCCACAACCTGCTACCACTCATCCCTCGACCGGTTGAACCTTGGCCACGCTCCATGGATGGAGTAGAAACCCTTCTCCTCTTGCCTCCTAAAAATTAAAATATGAAACTTATTAACAACTAATTTCACTCACAAAGTTAATAAAAAAAATCAATTCCATATGTACACACATGTATGGAGATTTAAGATTATATTTAAATACCGTGAACATCCTCCGATCCCTGAACCTCCATATGGGATTCGGCTGATCTTCGTCTTTCATCCTCCATGATATATATCTATTATTGGTCGACATTTAATACGTAATAGATTTCAAAAACTAATTTGTAATAGTGTACAAAAATTATGTAGAACAAAACTTTCAGCAATAATCGATCATGTGTGAAACTAGATTTAATCGGCAAAGATATTATAAAAATGATAAGTTCACCAAATTGCGCTTACATGGTGGGAGCACAATTTGCAATAAATTTACTACTTATACACTTTAGTTTGTGGAATAAATGACACATGTACATAGTTTACCTTAAAAGTTGTTGTGTTTTACTTGCTATTGAAATGAAGAACTTCTATTTAGATCCATTCCAAGAGATTGAACTAGGGAATTTCTACTAGATATGTCACCCTTTCATAAAAGATGAGATCCAGAGGCTACCCGTGTCTTTGGCGTACTCGCTCATAGAACTCAGAGAAGTAAACAATTGTGAGGCATTAACAATATCAAAGAACGTTTCATGCTCGTACATGGGAATGTGTCTCTTTCCCTATGCAAAAAAATAGTTCAAGGTAGTTAATCTTTGCATATGTCAAGGTACAATTTAGCTCATTTTATTCAAGGTTAGTTAAGAATTAGATATTGGTTTCTATCTTCAATTTCCTCTCTCTCAAATGAATGTGTATGTGCTTTTGAAAGACACACTAGAGGAATCCTCTACAATCCGTGGATGGAGTTGAATGGAAACTAGGTCAAGGCCTTGACAAAATACATGCTAGTGAATAACACTTACTAGGTTATGCCAACAAATAAAGTGGGAGAAATAAGCCTTCTCAAGGTTGTCCAATTGGGTGTGTAATACCAACTTCACCCATTTCCTCACAAAGCCTTCCTTAGGTTACGTATGTCTTCCATCTTATTCTAGTTATATATTTTTCAATTTCTCGTGATTCCTTGAATTTTTTCTCCTACCATCTCCCTATCTCACTCCCCAAATTATTGTCATCAAACATACCCCATCGAGGATCTGGAGCAATTTTTGCACCATACTTAGAGAACTGGCTGCTACTAATTGAAATTGAGTCATGTATACTAGATTGTTTCGCTATGGCTCTTACTTGGACAATATCCCGAGATGAGTTTGACATGATGGTCATATGGTTGGAAGTTACTTGGTGTAATTTTCCTAAATCTTCAAAAACAGAAAAAATGTCAATTTCGATCATTTTTATTAGCTTCTACATACAACAACATGTTATCACACTGACAACACAATCATGTTCCATCAAAGATGAATTATGAATGTCGCAAGCCAAATTGCAAGGAAATTTCTTTCATTTTAGGCAAAAAGGCTATGACATTAAGGTCCATGCTAGAAAAATTATGCAAATAAGGTTGCTAAGTCTTCGAGACATTAAGGTCCATGCTAGAAGAATTAGCTATTGGTTTCTCATTTCACTTCCTCTCAAATGAATGTGTACGTGCTTTTGAGAGACACACTAGAGGAATAAAGTCCAATTCTTTTGATGAAAATGTGCTATGAAAGTAAAGGGTTAAAGGCAAAAATATGTACAAAGTATAGTTGAGCCAAATGTTGTTGAGGAAGGGCCTAATTATTTCTAGGTCTTAACCATGGAAAACATGATGGAGAATGTCTAAAGCCAAGGAGGCACATGAAGTTGTTCCAAGAAGGAGTTTTATTTCATGTTCATTACCTCAAGCTGTTTTGTTCATGATGAATGGAAAATTTTGACACCCACTTCGCAAGAAGATGTTAATAAACATGCAACTAATGAGAATGTAAAAGAAGAGGATGTTAAGCTCTATCTAATGGCTGGTTCATTCATTACTAGTATTCAGAGGGAGAGCCACTACCTCATCAAATTCACCTCCTCAAGAATGCCACAATGGTGAATGTTCAAGGTATAAATTTTCCTTAATCAAATCTCTGCTTTTGATTATGATAAACATGGTAAATATTCACATAAGATATATAAAAGAACTTTGCACATGTTCTTTGTGGTTTGAATAATAATAATGTTTATAGATGTTGGAAGAAGGTATCCATGCACATTGAAACTTTCTAACAAATGAGGCAAAAACTCAAAGGCCCATTGGACAAGTAAAATGATGTTGAAAATAAGATGCAATTGTTTATTACTCATCGCTACAAGAAAGGTCACCTTGTGGACAAGTGTTGGAATTTGTATCCAACAAGTCATCCACAACATTTGAAGGAGGTGGAAAGAGATAACGATAATAATGGAAAAAGAAGATTCCATAATCGATGAAGGTCAAGATGATTCATATGATGAAGTGCACTTAAAATATGTGCCATTGAAATGGTTTCATAATGATGTTTAGATTTATTATCCAATTAAGGCCTTTCATGTATTTTGATGTTTCATGAATTTCTTTACAAATTCAAAGTGAGTGCATGTTGCATGAAGCAAGACGTTTTGTGTTAAGTTGACACACTTAAATGCAACAAATATGTAAATTTGTACATGAACTTATTATTTCGACTCTGAGAGTCCGTTGCTTGAAGAGGCATGTTGTGAAATTGTTTTTGGTTGAAGGTTTTGTACACCAATATGTAAGAGTACATGGAGATATTCATGATGTGGATTTTTTTCTTTGAAGGAGAAAATGATATATGTCGCAGCTATGCTTCTTGCATGATGTGTTTTCGCTTGATGGTTTTGTCGTAACAAGACATCACAAGATTTTGGAAGGTCCACTTGAAATGAGAGCCTCATGATTACAACCTAATCATGATAATCAAATGGGAGTGCATCCTTATTTTGGAAAACAAATAGGGATTCTGAGCTACTCAGACTCAAACCATTATTTTTAAATTTGAAATATCATGGTGTGTTGTTTCAATGCCTAAATCCACAACCCTAACATAAATTGTTTTATTCTTGCAAGATTTAGTTGGTTATATTAAAATTCAGTTGAATTTAAAATTCTTGGCTTAGTGGCATGAACCAAATATATTGTACATGTACAAATTATTGTGAATTTCGCTTCTCCCAATTATTTTTAAATCACTCCATATCACCAAGAAAACATGTTTTAAAAGAACATACTTTGGTATGGGAAAGACCTTCGATTTCAAATATTATAAGAAGGTTTTTGATATGGTTGAGAGAATGTGGAAAAATAGAATCCATAAACAAATTATTTTTCAAAAAGTATTACTGTGCTATCAACAAGGAACATGTACAAGGGGTGTTCAATGAATTAACGCTATTTATTTAAGTCCATTATGTATATCTTACTCATAATTTTAACAAATTATTATATAATGATCTATATTGGATAATTATATTATTTGTCATATATTTTGATGCTTATAGAGTGAAAACTTAAAGAATCAACTCAGAGGGTCATTTTAATGGTGGGTGGAGAATCAAATCTAAAACCTTTTGAGCTACTTTGAGGCATTAAATGAAATTCTCTGGGGTCAAATGATTATCCCTTGAGCCAAAATCTTGACCATTATTCTACACTTAAAGACATATCCATTGCAAGAAAAACATCAAACGAAGTTCATTCAAAATTTATGCCTTTAGTAAGTTGACTCATCATGTCAACACCAATTATGGAACAGAGAATGACATCTTAGCCCCATTAATCATGCATGGCAAGCTACATGTGGAATTTTAACAAGACTCTAAAAGGTCTAAAATCACAAACCCGTTAATGGTTGACAGAAGTCAAATCTACACCTAGTTGGCTATCACACTAAAGTTAAATATCCGCCACTAGGAGGAATAAAAGTTCCATTTTGTGTTATCGTATTTTGTTCCATAGTTGAAAATACAACTAGGGAGTGTGAAGTTAGAGAGAAAAAATGTTTAGAAGGTTTTTATAAAGTAACCTTACATGCTAAAAGTCTTAGCTAACTCTAGAGAGATTACCTCTTTGTACTCACATATTTTCCATACCATGAAAGAGAGAGTAGAGCATGTTTACATTTTAGTGTTTGCTTTTTCTCCCATAAGGATTTCCTAGGGAAAAAGGAGTCAAAAGCATCATTACTTTTTAGGGTTGTTTGTCTCCCATATAAGGATTTCCTAGAAAATAATTGTATGGATTGTCTAGAGATATTTATGTGTGTGTTTCATTATGTTCTCTATTTCTTACGTTGTGTTTCATTATGTTTTATATTTCTTACATTTCTTCCTCCTATTTTTCTTTCCAATCAAGATTTATAAAATAACATGAGAAGCAACATGAGACTTGGAACAATCATTTTCATTATCTATATGGAAGGCAAGAAGGATTATATCCCCTAAGCTTAAGCTTATACTTTGTCAATTTTTATCATATATTTTTGTAAGGGTAAATATTTTTATCTATAGTACAAGTCATGAGTTCCCTAATTCTACCCTCATGTAAAGCATGATTTTGTGATTACTACAATTTGTACTGGCTTTTTGGCTGTGATGATGCCCTGCCTCAATCACTTAACATCTCATGGTAGTTAAATCTTTATAACAATACTTAACTAAAATTTATATCTATTTGTATTATGTGAAATTATGTAAAAAATGGTATACTACTTTTCATAAATTGGGTTGAGTTTATCATATATTTCACTAAGTTGATTAAATATGTTTTCTTTAAAGATCTCCAACAATTTTGGTAAGGTATGAATTTGCAATTTTGGGTGGCTCTCTCAAAAAATGTACTTTGCCATTCTGTGATACCCACTTTCTATTCAAATGAATGAGTTTTGAACTTCAAAGAACTATGTTTTTCCACGCAGAAAATTATGTCACATTTTATACCAACTCTAAATATTATTTTGAAGTTTGAATTAATGTTATTCTTTTATATAATTTAACATTAGATATAATAAATTGAAAGCTTACTTAGATGAAATATAGCTTAGATATGGCATTTGGAAATTATTATCTATTATTTGAACTAAAGGATACAATTATTACACATGTTTAATTTACATTCAAATGCTTTTGATTTATCTCCTATAGCTTAATGTAATGCTAGATATATAATTTAAGTTTAAGGCCTATGAGATAAATAGACTTCTATGTGACATTTGTGTTGAATCATCTATTTGTTGTGTTATATGAACATAATTGGTATGCATATCTAATTTGTATTACTAATATATCATGCCATGCTTCTTTAATTTATCTTTTATGATGACCAGAGCATCCCTTTTAATCTATCCCTTTTGACTTCAAATATGTGGGTAATACTATCCCAATATTTTTCTATTATAAAGAAACAAGAGTAAAACTATAGAATCACTTAAATGTTATACAAGCACGCTAATAAAAGTTTTATATAAGATACATTTCCAATAGTGTACATTTATATCTAAAGAGTCCAAACCTCATTCAAGACCATATAATATTATGTTGGTGTAGTTTGATTGGTTATATTGCATTGCTTTTGCGCTTGTTATTGTGGGTCTCACCATCTAGTGATTTAGTAAAAATTATTACATAAATGAAAATTTCAGAATGTTTATTATTTATCACTACGGCCTTGGTGATTTAGTTATTTGTTTTCATGCTACTTGGTTACCCATATTAAATAGTTGTTCATGTTTAATTCATTGTTAAGGCTTTTTATTGGCCTATCAAGATGTATTTTTCTCAAATCCATAATGGCTAAAAGAATGAAATTTATCTATGAAAAAGAGAGGTCATATGGAAAACAAATTGTTTCAAGTGTTCTTTGAACCCATAGAACTCGCAACCCCAATATGGATACAATACTGGTAATATAGCCTCCTCATCTAACTTAGTCGTGGGATTTACTATATTTGAGTTGGCTAGCTCCATTTCAAGATATTATAATGTTAGATTATTATTTCTATAGATTTTGATTATGGTAGTAAAATTACAAAACCTAAAGTATAAATAATATTATTCTATATACAAAAAGGACATAGAGAAAACAAACAATATTAAACTTTTCATAAATAGTTTCTAGATATAAAAAGATTTTCTAATTTTGATTGTAAATTCCAAGGCTTCAAGAAATAATTAATAATTGTTTTTAATTAATAAATCAAAAGAAGCATTTTCAATCAAAATCACATCCAACATATAATAAAAACAATAAAAAATTAACTTGGAAAACTTCAGATGAATAACGTAACATTACTATATGGAAAAGCATATAAAAATATACAAGCATGTATCCTTTTATATAATAATGGAGAGCTTCAAATATACAAGAAAATCTTCAAGCTTTAAATAATCACATTTTAAACAATTAAAAACTTGAGAAAATAATCTGCTTTTTGAATTTCAATTATATAAAAAATTAGTCAAATAGTTCAAATCTGCTATTAGTTGCAGTAAAAATTTTGCCTTATGAGAGACTCCAAGAAGGGGTTTCAAGACAAGAAAGGTGTTTCAACATTCTAGTCAAGAAGGAGGAAAATATTTCCAACAAAAGATGTTGTCTATGTTTTCTTTAGTACTCAATCGACCCAGATAACCTCGCAAGCGAGCTTGATGTTTCTTATATAATCACATGATTATTAAAATATTGCTGCAATTTCCTCAGTTGACTTTGGATGGTACTCTTCTAATATAAATGGTATCCACATGTTCGTTTTTGGAATATGTGTAATATCCCGAAAGGGAAATAGACGGCAATACAAGCATACAACAATATAGAAAATGCCGGAAATAGAACATAAACCAAATACACATAAAAATGCCGAAAATGCTAAGCCATTTTATTAATCTGAGAATATGATGAAATACAATAGATGATCGAAATGATAGCACCTATTCTTGCTCAAGGCAAGTGAAGAACTCTCTCAGAAAGACAAGAAATGGCTGCTATAAGAAACTGCATCCCAGCTGCCGGAAAATTGTTGTAACTGTTGCTGCTGGAATGGACTAAAACTAGGGGATGATCTCCTTGCTGGAATGAGCTAAAAACTTGTAGACCACCTATACTCACAACCCCGGACAAAACCCAGAAACCATATTGAAAATGGTCAGCCTCCGAAAATCACCTCAGAAACCCTCCTCAAGGAATTACGCTACCTCTGCTAGGCTCAGCGCAGATGCCAAAATATAAGAATGAAACTGTGCCACAAACTCCTCAAGAAACCTGATGCCAGCAATACTGATCCTCTCCTCTGAATATCAGCTGAAAATCCTGCAGAAAATCCCCACAACAGAACACCTCCAACTAGAATTGCGTCCTCTTTCCCAGGGACTGTGCAGTCACAAATAGAGCCCAGCTCCTCAGCAAACAACCCACCAAATCTCTCGCTAAATACTAAAGGAAAAACCTTGCCCGAGTAGGCACTCGAAGTCCCCCGGGGCTAAGGGCGAGATCTCCATTCGGAGACACTCAACGCACTAAACAGTGCTGCAGACAGGCTAAACAACCAGCGTGCTCAAGAAGACAAAATGTCTAGCTCCAATATCATCAACAACAAGAATGCCCCAAATGAGGAGGCTCCTCCATCTTTTATAGCATTGGTTTCCCTCCAAAACCAATGTAGTCTCTCTCTCCTCCATGTGGTGTGTGGCCCCCCTTGGCTCCCCCTTTAAGTCATAACGTTGTGCTACTAGGAAGGTGCTTTATGTTTCTTAAGTGAGTTAGACCCCTCTTCTCACTTTTATTTTATTAATAAACTATAGTCGGAAAAACTATAAAAAAATTGAATATTCCAATTAGCTGTTGCTAATTAGGAATATTACAGTCTCCCCTGGAAAAATGTTGCTTGACCTCAAGCAACTGAAGTGATGGATGCTACAAATCTGCTCGCTCTCCCAAGTGGCATCCTCATCCGGCAAAAATTGCTTGTCCTCAAGCAATGCTTGAACAAGCCTCCTCTCTAGCTGATGCTCCCAATCGATACTGAAAAATTTGCCTGGGTCCCACTGAAACCTCTCTGACCTCTACATCACCTCGATACGAAGGGATCTCTCAATGCCAGGGTCCCAAAGTGACCTCTCACAATCCCAGCTAGCCAATAATCCTCCCGGATCCCATCGCCACCGTGGCCAATAATCGCCCAAGTCCCATGGCTCGGATTGTGCATTGCCTCTGGCTATGACCAATGCTCCAAGTGGTGAAGACCACCAACAAGCATCAATGCTCCCGGGCTCCTGCTGCGCTGTACCTGTAGCTGCATATGCTACCAATCCAACTACATACCAACTCATCACCTCTCTCCAATCCAAGTTTTGACTCAATCCCATGCTGATCCTGCTCTCCTGAAGTCGGGAAGGAGTCCTGAAGTAACGACAACCGGTGCCCTCCTGCCAACTGGGATCTGTAACACCTATTATGTCCAAGGGCCCCTGCTCCGCTGTGCTCCCTACGAAGAGTACCGTACTGTCAAGAGGGTACCAACTCATGATCTCCCACCAGTCCATCCTGTAAGTAGAATCCGATGTAGCGACAACAACGGCATATGGAACACGCCTGGAGTGTTGCCGCCAACCCGTAATCAACTCCCACTGCTCTGCCCTGTCTGCCAATGAGAGATTCTTGTAGAAGGAAGTCCCTCTCTCTATAATGGGCCAAAGTGGGCAAGATATGCTACAAGCTCCATCGATGTACTCCTAGAGAGTACTACTCACCGAAAGTACTGCAGCTCGACTGACTGTATGTACATCTATCTGTATCTCATCAATGTGTTGGCGAAAAGATGGATGCTCCACCATATCCAACAGCTCCTCCTGTCTACTATCCCCCTGCATAACAATCCCATCATCCTCCAACATCTCTAGAAGATATGGATCTGCAACTGGTGTCTGTGCATCTGACTGCTCCTCCTCAAAGGCTGACCCCAATGTTAACTGCATATCCATCATGGGCTCAATGTGGATACCCTTCTGGATCTCACCCAAGGAAATGTCATGCCTGATGTCCATAGTATTCTCCTCTGCTGACTTAGGCTCCATCATATGCTGCTCTGGCTGACTTTTCACAAGTGACTCATCACCCAGAGTATCTCTCAAAGAGTCCCGTGACTGCTCACTCTGGACACCGGAATGCAACTCTGGTGTACTGTCACCATCTCTGCATGACTGCTCTCGCTCCCCAGAAGCGACCTCAACTGATCCTATGGACTGATATGGAAAAGAGTCCTCACCCTGGCATACAGAAGGAATGCCCTCCTGTTCTACCTCCACCACCTCATCTGCAGTGAGTATGCCATCCACCCTCTCGATAAAGTGTCGATACAATGTCTGGAGTGTAGACACATGCTGGAATGCTACCTCTACTGAACCCAATATCCTCTGCTCATGCATGATCTCAACATGCCCTGAGGGAAGAATGATGCATGTCTCCCTCATGACCCGCTCCCCGGGTGTAGGCTCAGCGATGACCGATGTGCCACCCCTGTAGAGGATCATCTCATCCCTCGACCTGTGGCTGTCAACTAGTAAACCAACCCAGTGCCACTGCTGAGAGGTCTCTCACCTAGTGTGCTGAGTGCCATCCAAACATCTTGGGTGTGCCTCGCATACCCTGCTGCTCATGCCCAAAGTGCCAAAGGTCAACAATAAAATCGGCTGTGCCCGTGAGTGATGTAGGAGAGGGTCGGATGCATGAGTCCCCACAGATGTCGTCAAGTATCACTCATCTGTCCCCTCATCGATCCTGGGTGAAACACTCCCAACGGTAAGCCTGGTGTCCCTATCCGTGAGCCTCCCTGGATGCAATACGCTAAAACCCCGCTGTGCAGCACCAAACGCCCTCGCATACCACCGATCATCCATGTACTCCTTGAGATGCCACTGCACACTGAGGCATACCTCTGTATACTGCTGGATACTCGAAGCTACTGTTGCACCACCCTGTACTGTCTCGTGCCCTGACTGTGTCCAGGCATCGGTCACTCTCCGCGTGCTCTCAATGTGATGTAGGACACTCCTACTCCATAATGCAGTGCCACACACTACAGTATGCCGCCATGCAACTCCATGTCCACCGGTAATCCACTGCTCAATGATAGAGGCTCCCACGCATCCCTGGATGTGATGACCTAGAGTTGTGCCTCTACATGTCAGACTACCACCAATCGGTAACATCACCTCCACCGTCGCATCGCTATACCCGCCGACGAATGGATCATCACTCCAAAACCTCCTCGAGGGGTCCGAGAAGTGAATCTCCCTATGTGTCAGTAGTGTTTCCACCACTGCTTGGCTCCGCTGCGTCCTCTGTGCCCCACACAAAGGTGAAAAATCCTTGGCCCCATACAAGGCGCCATATGGTGGCCTGCCAATGCCACCTCCTCTAACAAGCTCCTGCCAAGGTATGTTGACCATCCCGCGATCCCGTGTATAAGTGTCATACCAAGACAACCTAGGGAGTCTGCCCATAAACTGGTTGGCCACTGGAGCTGAACAAAACTCCCCTAGCGGATGCACATGCTCTACTGCTAGGCCAACTGTACCCTCCAAGACTCAAGCAACCGACCTGCCTAGGAAATGATAGGTGATCCCACCTGGATCCCAATGCCAATCTGGGGTTCTTGTAATCCCCATGCATAGAAACTCCTGCCGAGCTACACTCGGATCCATCACCATCTC